>APFE031520503.1:13279-42120 GCA_000404065.3 Pinus taeda
GCAACTCCATTTTGTTGAGGTGTATATGGAGTAGTCTTCTGCCATGCTATACCACACTTCTTACAGAATTCTTCAAATTCCTTACTGCAAAACTCTCCACCATTATCTGTCCTCAGCACCTTTATCTTCTACTTTGTCTAGTTTTCCACTAGAGCCTTAAATTCTTTAAACCTGTCAAAGGCTTCAGATTTCTTCTTAAGGAAATATATCCATGTATTCCTTGAGAAGTCATCTATAAATTATACATAATACACAAACTTACCCAGTGATGGAACTTTCACAGGTCCAAACACATCACTGTGCACAAGTTCTAATATCTGTTTCGCCCTCTTACTACCAGAGGGGAAACTCACCATATTCTGCTTCCCATATACACAATTTTCACAAAAATCAAAATCCAGAGAGCTATAACTCATACCTTCTACCATACCTTTATCATGAAGTATCCAAAGGCCCTTTTCTCCAATATGTCCAAGCCTTTGATGCCACAGCATGGTCTTCTCTCGAGAGACCACTAGATTTTCTGCTCCACTTTCAAGAACCACAGAACTATTGCACCCATCAATAATAGTGCTACCTTGCAGCTTGTACATAGTTCCAATCCGAAATCCCTGCATCAATACCAGTGCTCCCCAAACCATCTTGCAGGTATCCTTCTCGAACACTATTTTTACACCTGCATCATCTAGCTTGCTAACAGAAATCAGATTTTTGGCTAATGCGGGAATATGTAGAACACCTGGAAGTGTTCTAACCCTTCCACCTTGCAACTTCAACTTTAATTTTCCACGACCAGTGATTCTAGCCTTCCTGTCATCCCCCAAGAAGACATCACAACCATCATATTTCTCATACTCGCAGAACCACTCTCTATGGGGAGTGAAGTGAAAGGATGCACCTGAGTCAATCAACCATGCCTCATGTTCTACATGTGTACTTGAAGAAGCCAAGTACATATCCCCACCTTCATCTGAGGTGGTTTTCGCCTCTGCATAAGGAGCATCATCAGATCCCTTTCCTTTATCAGGAGCTTTAGATTTACACTCCCTTCTGAAGTGCCCTTCCTTTCCGCATTTCCAGCACACCATCTTTGTAGGTTTTCTTGGAGATTTAGATCTCCCTCTAGATTTAGATCTCCCACTCGATGACTTATTTTTGTTTCTGTTCTGGGACCGTCCTCATACAGATAAGGCATCACCATTCTGGTTGTCCATATTTTTTCATCTCATCTCCTCCGTCAGCAAGGCTGAGACTATTTCATCAAACTGCAAAGCAGTTGCATTGCTACCTACCAGACTATCCACGAGTCTGGAAATCAATATATGTGGAGTTGTCTTTGCTGATCATTTCCTTTTATTTATGCAGGAATATTCTAATTGGTGTGAGAATATTAAATCAGGTGGATATTCGAAGCAACAAGTAGAGATTTTACTGCGAGAAAAAGAAAAAGAGCACGGTGACCAACTTAAGAAAGTGGCAGAAATGGTAATCATTTTATTCATAGGTCTCCAAATAGTAGAAAACTAGTCCATGAATTCGATACTGTTATAAAATATTTTTTATAATTTATAAATATTTTTTGGATTAAATTTATTATTAAAATTTAACTTACTTTTGAACTATAAAATAGAAATATTTTCAAACATACTATCCCACACCCACATAATTTCCTTTTACTTTTTACTAGCCCTATCAGAAAAACCCAATTGAAAATGTGTGCGGCACATCTTTATATTTGCACATCTTAATCCTGTTGTTCTTCCTTAATGATCCCATATCATTAAAGAGCTTAATTGTCTTGATAATGTCTTTCCTGACCTTCACTGGTTTCTGATCAAAGATAAAGATGTTTCTACTTTTCCATATGGTCCACATAATGTGCAGAGCAGATTTCTCAACCTTTTGTTATTGTAATACTTAACACACGTCATTATAGTGTTAATATGCAATATAATTAACCAATGATTCCCTATATGAACCATGTGTCTGTCTACTATAATTTTTTTTTTTATTTTTTTTTATGCCTTCACGGTTGAGGCAATCATGTGAAATCCTGAAAATTTTAATCTGTGCAACTTGTTATGGTAGTCCCATCTTAGTTTTCACCCTGCGAGTAATAAGGACCTGCCCCAACAAACCAAGGTGAAGGAGACCTACGTCTTAGATTTTCTTCAATAATAAACAACCGAATTGAAAACAACAATATTGCACAGAAAAACAAATATAGCACAACTTCTAGCCTAAACACAAGCACAACATTTCCAATAAAATAGCCAAGGGGATGGAAATCTAACACTTGCTAGATTTCATTTTATCATAAACAACCAAATTGAAAACAACGATATTGCAAATCAAAAGAAATCTAGCATACTTTCTAGCCCAAACACAAGCACATTTCCAATAAAAATATTGCAAGGTGAAAGAAATTTAACGCGTGTTAGCTTTACATGTGGCACAAATACAATCATATTACCAACAACAACATTGCATGCCAAAACAAATCTATTGTGTGTTATGTTTATTTTTAAAACAAATGAACAAAGTGTAATGGTGATTCTTTGTTGTGAAGACCCATATGAAAAGTGGCATAATGCTAATAAGACTAATGCAACTACTGCTAGGATAACCACTCAACTTTCACTTTATCCTAAAAAAAACTCCAAGGTGTGAAATCCTTTTTTTGCCGAGTGTTTTCTTGTAGGAGGGGAAAGTAATGAATAACTTTTCCTACTATAATACATTTCTTTGGGGAAAACAGGGTGGAAAACATGAAGCCTCATCTCCTTAGCAAGAAGGTATAGCTAACTAGATTTCATTGATATCCATGGCTGATTGTTAAAATTGGCAACTAGGGCCAAAATCCATGTGGGTCATCTTATTAATGGAAGCTAATATTTTTCTTAGATCCCTCTCATCGATAGGTGTAGGATTGATCTAAAGATCATCCGATTCCAATAATTATTCATGGAGATATGAATTTATTTGTGTTATAGGGGAATTCGTCAAGGTCGGCCAACAACCAAATAAACCCCACTTGTGCTTAACATTTTAGTGTAAATAGAGGTGGCATTCAAGTAATTTTAACACACTTGGGATCTTTTCCTCTCTACTTGTCTTTGGGTTTTAGTAGGAGGAGAGATCCTAAGGGATAACACTGCCCTAATCTAGACGACAGAAGCCAGAACCATCTGGAACTGCCAGAACTACCGAGAATAGTTAGAACTATCTAGAACAACCAAAAATATCAGAACAACAGGGAAGTTGACATAAAGGGCAGAAGTCGGAACTGACGGGAAATATTGGAACTAGCCGAACTGCTGGAACTGTTGGGAATAGCTGGAAAAGCTAGAAAAGTTGGAACGGCTAAAACTATTGGGAATAGCAAGAATTGTCGGAACTTCTGGAACTGATGGGAATAGCCGGAATTGCTGGAATTGCTAAGAATTGCAGAAACTATGGGGAATAGCCAAAAAAGTTGGAACTTCTGAAAGTATCGGGAATAGTCAGAATTGGCGGAAATAGTTGGAACTGTTGGGAACAGCTGGAACTACTAGAACAGTCGGGAAGCTAACATAGAGGGAAGAAGCTAGAACTATAGGGAAAAGCCGAAACTGCCGAAACTGCTAGGAACAACCAGGAATAGCCAGAATTGTCGGAACTACCGAGAATAGCTAAAATTGTCGAAAGTGTCGTGAACTACCAGAATAGGCGGGAAAGTTGACACAGAGGGTAGAAGTTGGAGCTGCTGGGAACAACCAAAATTGCTAGAATTTCTGGAATTGCTGGGAACAACAAGAATTGTCAGAACTGTCGGGAATGGCCAGAATTGTTGAAACTGCCAGAACTGCTAGGAATTGCTAGAACTGCTGAGAATTTCTGAGAATTGCGAGAATAGCTAGAGCATCTGTCTCCCAAGGAGAGAAACATGCAAGGGACAACTAACTAACATTGGGACAGTTGTATCGTACTTAACAACAGATACATCAAGCATAGAATGTTACAACTAGCATGCAAGGGACAGCTAGCATGCAACAACAAGCATGCTAAGGATAACAAGCATGCTAGGGACAACAAGCATGCTAGGGACAACAAGCAAGCTAGGGAAAACAACCAAGCAAGGTGCAGCCAACACATAGGTCAGTATGGAAACATGGTGCAACAATGGCACATAATGCAGTACAGTGATGGGTACAATCATGATTAATTAAGCATGATGAGATGTAGCATAGTGAGGATGGGTGTAGCATGTGCAACATGCTGAGGTGCAGCATGATGATGAAATGCAACACAACGATAGGCATAGGAGTCACCTTGGAGAATCAGTTGAAGCAACATGTCTTCAACTGATATCATGTATCATCTTCTTAGAGATGATCTATGCTCTTATCTAAATAATTCAAAGTGTTGACTTTTGTTATAAATGTACTATCTCTCTCTCTCTTCTGAACTACTGAAGAACATATAAGAAGAATTGATCCAGGGTTTCCCCACGTTGGGGTTTGTCCTTGGCTAGCATCACATCTTGTGTCCTCTTGTCTTGGCTTGTGTTCTGCGATTTATGTTTATGTTCTATTTGCAGTTTACTTTAATGCTGATGTGATTGCTAATCTGGAAAAGATATTGAGCTAACTATGAAAATTGAAATAAATAGCTCTAAGCATAGAACATACCTAGAATTAACATGGAATCAGAGCTAAGGTGAAGGCAATGCCCAAGCAAGAGGGAAAGAGCAATCATCGAAGATAGTTGGGAAAGAAAGAAAAAGGATCAATTGATTCCTTAGCCCTCTTCAAATTCACTAAGGGTGAATTCGAAGCAGAGAATATTATCAGAATGGCATAGTAGAAGCTTCTGATGGCCTACCTAAAGATCACTTCAATGGGAAGTCTGGATCTAAGGGTGGAAGGAAATGAAGATGCCTTGGTTGCAACAAGTTCGGCCATTATGAGGAGTTTTTGAATGGTAGAGACACATCTCTTGATGAAGATAACAATCATTCCAAGGACATATTCAATGATCTAAGGAATGATAGGTAATGCAGGTCATCAAGGAAATGGTTGACTCTTTGAAGAAAGCAAGGAACCCCAGGAATGAAGAATCAAATGTTGCTTTTGATAACATGAAGAAGAATTATATTGTATTTCCCCTCTCCTTCAAATTCTTTGGGAATCTAGCTTATTGATTGTAGTGCTTCAAGGCACTTCATCGGATAGAAGGGTGCACTCTCTAATTTGGTAGAGATGGAAACAATCATGGGATCATACTTGGAGCTGATGCCACCTATACTGGAAAGGGTGTAGGTAATGTTACCCCTCAATTTAATGAGGGTAGCTCGATTCATTTATAGAATCTCTTTTATGTACCTGATCGCAAGAAGAACCTGATGTCCATTTCAGCAATGGAAGTCAAAGGTTATAGGGTGGCACTCATCGATGGAAAGGTATGTGTTTGAAAATAGAATTTTCAAAGATGTTTTTGAGTTCAGGGTTGTATCAAGTTGCAGGAAGTCCACTGGGGACCATGTCCATTGACACATAGCACCGAAGGTATGTGAGTCAGATGGTGAGGGGGATGCCTGAATTCAAAAAATGTATGAAAGTACATGTACATGTTTGAGATGTACTAAAGGAAATCTTATAAGGGGACCATTCCCCTCATGTAGCAGGTGCATAGGTTTGGAACAACCCGAGCGGTTTGAGATTGATGATCATGAATCTCACGTATGCAGGTGGAAGAAAGCCCTCTATGGCTTGAAGCAAAACTCCCCGGGCACAGTATGAGAGGATTGATAACTATCAAATGAATTTGAGATTCATTAGGAGTGAAACTGATCCAAACCATTACCCGAAGGTTGTGGATGATAGACCACTCATACAGTCTCCTTATGAGGATGACCTATTTCTGACAGGTGCAAACCCTCTCATTTGTAGAAGTAAGAGGGAGTTGGATCCCAGATGTGGAATGATAAACTGCAAGTCTGTGACTACCTCAAGGAACTTAACTTTAAGAAGTTATGTGGCAGTGATGTCAGACCATATTTGGTAAATGCCTCTGACTTTCATAAACTCATTTGCATTGATGTTCTTGGTGAACTTATGTCCGAACATATGTTTTTTAGTTAGCATGGTGAGATCATATTTGGTTGAGCCTCACTAGATTCGTGCCAAGAATCTTCTGAGATATCTTAAGGGAACAATTTCTCATGGATTGAGATACACTACTGGAAATATGAAGTTGCATGATTATTTGAATGCTGAGTGAGTAGGCAGTGTGGAGGATCACTAGAGCACTTCCCAGTGCTAGTTCTCGTTGGATTCTACTTGAATATCATGGATGAGTAGGAAGTAGAAGTCAGTTGCTATAAGCACTGTTGAGACCGAATACATAGCTACGAGTATGATCTCATGTGAAGTTGCATGGTTGCAAAAGATCTTAAGTGAGTTGTTTGTACACAATATGAATACCACTTTGATTCTTTGTGACAACTAGAGGGGGGATTCGGTTATTAAGGAATCCCGTATTTGATGATTGTTCCAACAAATAGACATCAGATACTACCTTATTTGGTATATGGTAAGTCGATGAGAGAGGAGGCTTCATTACATTGAGATTGATGTATAGGTCGCAAACATTTTGTCAAAGACTCGGGGAAAGGTCAAATCTGTGACTTTCCCAAACGACTTGGAGTCGTTGAGATACCTTCTTATAAGTGTCTTGCATGTTGCATACATTGAGCTCTGGGAGCTCTACGGGGCTTAGGGTACTTACTGGAGCAACATACGACCACAGGTGACTCACCCTCCTTGGTGGTGTGCTATGTACAAGATGACAGGTTCAACCTTCCCCTGTGATACCCCATGGTGACTGTGGAACAAGATGATTAGTTCTCCTATGGGCTGGGATGATTAGTTCTCCCATGGAAACTATGGAACGGGATGATTTGTTCTCCTATGGGCCAGGATGATTAGTTCCCTCATGGCAACTGTGGAACAAGATGATTATTTCTCCTGTGGGCTGGGATGATTAGTTCTCCCATGGCAATTGTGGAACATGATGATTAGTTCTCCTGTGGGCCGAGATGATTAATTCTCCTGTGGCAACTATGGAATAGGATGACTAGTTCTCCTATTGGTTGGGATGATTAGTTCTCCCGTGGCAACTGTGGAATAGGATGATTAGTTCTCTTGTGGGTCGGGATGATTAGTTCTCTCGTGGCAACTGTGAAACATGATAATTAGTTCTCCCGTGGGCCGGAATGATTAGTTCCCCCATGGCGACTGTGGGATAGGATGATTTTTTCTCCTATGGACAAGATGATTAGTTCTCCTGTCAAGGCATCCTACCGATGTAGTCTCGGACTCATGGGAAGTACCTCTCATCTGATCAATGAGTAGGGAAATGGGGTTAGGGACCACAGTAGTACTATCAATGGATGCATCATTGTATCTACCATACTCCCTATGCTAGGATGACCTCCATTGATATGGGATCAATGAAACTATTCTGGGATCAATATGAGTTGTTTGAAACACTCTCTTGTGATATTTATATGGGATCAATAAAACTGACTTTGGTCAGTAAGAGTGATGTGACACACTCTCTTTAGATGAAACTAAATTTGGGTCAGTAGAGAATGGTATGAGACATTCTTGATGAATTCTTCTTCTTCATGGTGTAACAGAGCATAGCAAAGTAAAGCAAAGATTAGCATATCAAAGTAATGCAGGGCACTGATGGCAGAGATAGTACAATTGGACATATGGATCAACAGATGGAGTTCTCCCTAGTTGAGAGGGAGAATTAAAATTGGGAACTAGGGCCAAACTCCATGTGGGTCATCTTATTAATGGAAGTTGATATTTTTCATGGATCCCTCTCATTGAGAGGTGTAGGATTCATCTAAAGATCATCCGATTCCGATAAGTATTCATGGAGATATGAATTTATTTGTGTTATGGGACAATTCGTCAAGGTTGGCCAACAACCAAATAAACCCCACTTGTGCTCAACGTTTTAGTATAAATAGAGGTGGCCTTCAAGTCATTTTAACACACTTGGGATCTCTTATTCTCTACTTGTCTTTGGGTTTTAGTAGGAGGATAGATCTTAAGGGATAATGCTGCCCTAATCCAAAGGGCAGAAGTTGGAAGTACCAAAACTGTCGGGAATAGCCAGAAAAGCCAGAACTACCGGGAATAGCCAGAAAAGTCGGAACTGCCAGGAATAGTTGAAATTTCTGGAACTACTGGAACTGCCAGGAATAGTCGAAACTATCAAGAACTATTGAAACTGCAGGGAAAAAGATGGAATTCCCAGAATCGCTGGGAATAGCCAGAAAAGCTGGAAAATAAGGAAAAGCTGGAACTGTTGGAACTACCAGGAATAGATGGACATGCCAGAACTGATCGAACTATCAAGAATAGATGGAAATGCCAGAATTGTTGGAACTGATATGAATAGTTGGAATTGCCAGAACTACCAAGAATAGCCAGAAAAGTTGAAACTGCCAGAATTGCCAAGAATAGATGGAATTGTCGAAACTGTTGGACTGCCAGGAATAGTCGAAACTATCAGGAATAGCTAGAACTGTCAGAACAAATGGGAAGTTGATGTAGAGGGAAGAAGCTGGAAATACTAGAACTTTCAGGAAAAGCCAAAACTGCCATAACTGCCGGGAATAGCCAGAATTGCCAGAGTTTCCCAAACTGCTAGGAACAGTTGAAATTGCCAAAACTGTCGGGAACTACCAGAACAGGCAGGAAAGTTAATGCAGAGGGTAGAAGGAGGAATTCTTGGGAACAACCAGAATTGCTAGAACTATTGAAACTACTGGGAACAACTAGAATTTCCAGAAATACTGGGAACAATTGGAATTGCTGGAACCGCCGGGAATTGCTGGAACTGCTAGGAATTGTTGGAACTGCCGGAACAGCCAGAGCATCTGTCTCTGAAGGAGGGAAACATGCAAGGGATAACTAACTAACATTGGGATAGTTGTATGGTACTTAGCAACAAATACACCAAGCATACAATGTAACAACTAGCATGCGACAGACAACTACCATGCAACAAAAAGCATGCTAAGGACAACAAGCATCCTAGGGAAAACAAGCAAGCTAGGGACAACAAGCAAGAAAGATGTAGCCATCACATAGGTCAGTATGGTAACATGGTGCAATAATGGCACATAATTCAGTACAGTGATGGGTACAGTCATGATTAATGAAGCATGATGAGATGCAACATAATGATGACGGGTGCAGCATGGTGTAGCATGATGACAAAATGCAGCACAACGATAGTTGAAGGAGTCACCTTGGAGAATCAGTTGAAGCAACATGTTTTCCACTGATCTCATGTATTAGCTTGTTAGAGATGATCTATGCTCTTATCTAGTGGTGAGCACTAGTATTGCAGCAATAATGTTGCAACTCTTAGGCTGCCTACTTTAATCTTATCAACCCAATAGTTTGTAACAAACTTGGAAGTAGCGGCGTTGTACGCACAGGTACTAGTTCTTACTGCAAGTTGTCACTTGGTAAACCATCGCAAGATCACTAGGAGCTCAAGCTAACTTCTATGGATTCTAGAAGAATCTCTATATGTGATGAAAGGAAAAAGAGAGATTACTCTAGTGATGTTATTCTATTTGCAGGAAGGCAGACCGAAATGTAAAGCAAACCAAGGAAATCCTAGTTAACCACTAATCCTACTTTTGCAGAAGGCACTATGAAAACCATGAAAAGAATTCCATTACCTAGTCAAGGAAGTAAACAACATCTACCTAAGATATTTCTGGAAGAAAATGAGCAAAAAGCATTTTTTTGGATTTTTATGCATTGTTATGTAAATTTGTCATGCATGTAATTTATTTGTTTGTGAATGTGGTAGTGAATATGAGGTGTTGGAGGGTGGTTTTAGGACTTGAGAGGATGTAGGATGGTGTGGATGGGTCCTAGGAGGTCTTAGGTGGCCTTCTGGATGCTTTTTCCACACTTGGCCTTCAAAACAAATCCTAGGTAAAATCTATAGGAGGACACAAGAAATCTAAAGGAGGAAAAATAACATTCTACAGGAGGCCTACAGGAGGAGGCCGAGAGTAGTTTTTGCTATTTTGAGGGTGTGAGAGTGGGTGGAAAAGGAGGATGAAGGTTGGAATGAGGTTTTAGGGCACCTATGGTCTACCAATAATCATTAGGAGAGAGAAATATGATTGGATTTTCTCAAGGAGAGAGGAAGGAATTGTATGGAAAATGCAAGAAACTAAGGCAGAGTTGAGGGGAGACTTGGGAGAGCTATAGGGCATGGATCATATGGAGGATAGGATGGCTAATAAGATGATATATTGTTGGAAGATATCTACTGTATAGACAACTATCAGTCAACCAATGAGATGAAGTATGTGATGAAATAAGTGCATCTAGAAAAACAGAGTTTTGCATCAAACTAATCTAAACTGTGATCTATGAAAGGAAATGTTGATAACTGCTGCAAGAAAGGAAAGCATGGAAGAATGCTATGGTAAATACTAAAGTGAGCATGATGGAGAAGTTTTGAAGCAAAGAAAACTAGATTATTAGCCAACTAAGAAGCTGCAAACACTAGAAATCCTATGAATGAGGAAAATCTGTGTTTTTGGGGCAGCAAGAGGGTCTTTGACTCAAATCATGGTTCTATAGGGAGGAAGAGAGGCCAAGGCACTATTTGTAGCCTTTTGGATATTTTCTCTATCACTACTTAACCTGCTATAGAAAGTGCAAATGGAAGCAAACTACTGAATCATCAAAAGAAACCTATCTTTAACCATAAAAGAAATACATCTAACAACAACCTAATCTACAAACTGAAATGTAATATACAAATACAAGTAAAGAGGAGCTTAGCTGCTTCGATTGAGCCCTAACCCAAGGGCTTCAACCCTGTGAGGTAACTTAGTGCTAACTCAAAAAGGATTCCATCCTTGTTCTTAAAATAATAACAAGACTACATGAACTGTCAAAATAATAAGCTCGAAGTTGAGCATAGTTTACATAAGCAATACTGCAGCAAAAATCCAACAAAAAATCAAACCCTAGTAAGGCCCTAACCCTCTCTACTTATACAAATGAAGCTACCAAATATTTCCTTAATATCAGGGAGGCTTGGCTCCTAAAACTCGAGATAATCATCAATCATCCTCCACTTGCTTGACTACCTACTAATGTTTGACTTGGCTACTTGTACTCCAAGCTAAATGAAGGGGAATTCAAAGTGAGGAGTAATAAATGAGGGTTATTCCCTCCTATAAGTCCTCTCCTTTGTCCACTTCAAATTCTTAATGCCATTTTTCCACTGGATCCTTTACTTTAACCATAGAATTCATCAATAATTTGCATTAAACACATATTATACCACATGGCATCATAACTAACTCAACTTACTCTATAAGCATAAATATAATCATAAAATCATATAATAAGCTAAGAGAATGGTTGATTTCACTAGGTTAGGAGGTAAAATGAGCCCATATAATTACCCATTTATGAGGCTCATCATCACCCGCTATTGAAAGTGTTACTCATCCTCTGAGAAATTTAGTCCATATACTTATATTTTATGGCCCTAGTGGCCTCCCTAGCATCCCATGCTTCTGATGTGGTCTCTTTTTCCTTGTCATAGAATCCTGCCTTCCTATCTATCTCTTCCCATTACTATTTCTCTTCTTATTTTTTTCTGTCTTCTAGCATTCCTAGCAGTAGTGGGGGACTCAATTTGAGGCCAATCCAATTGACATTCAGCCTATGCATGGAGCACTTGTACATTGGCACTCTCCTTAATGCCTCTTTCATCCTCATTGGGGAAAGATTCTCCCTGATCTACATACTGTGTGGTAAGGTGTTCCATCTCCTCATACATGCATGCACAGAGTCACCCCCAAGTAACCTTTCCATATCCTCAAAATGTGAAATGGCTTGTGCCTAATCACTGATGTATCTAGATGAAATCTGAGGATTATGTGCAAACATGTTATGTGTGCTGATGAGTACCATGCGGTTTGATGGCTTAGCTTTGATCATTAAGGGTTCAGTCTATTCCTTTGTCATCAACCTTCTTATTTTTATTGCCCTTAACTCTTCATGGTTCATCCATGAGGCCATGGCCATTAGTTGTAGGTCCCCTAGTCTAGAATTAGGGTCCCACACATTCATGTCTGTGAGGGCCATGTTATGTAGATATAACTCTACCATCTTTGCCTTATATTTTGATGTGCTTTGGTCAAACAGCTCCATAAAATGCTTGTAATCTTTGAAAGGCATTGTGCCTCTTTGTGCCAAAGTCTTTATCTGAAATTGCATCCATTGGTCCTTGAGATATAGGCCATAGGATTTTGCTAGTGTCCTACATTGCAAGGCCTCCATGGACTAGCTGGCCATGCATGCCAACTGGATCTCTTTCTCTCGTAGTTGTCTTCTTAGCAATTCATTTTTAGTGTCAAGTCCACTTCTTGCAATTGCTTCCCTATGTCTCATAGCACTTAACTCTCTTCCCATTTCTCTAAGTTTGTTCTCCATATGGCCAATATCCTCAAATCCATTGAATTTTTCTATTTGCATCCACCTATGGGTCCTTATTATTTCTTTATCTAATTCAAAGAATATTGGAATTGCAAATTTTTGTGGGATGATTCTTCCCCCCTCAAGAAGATTGTAGTAAGAGCCAAGATTAGGTTGAGGATTAGGTTCTTGTGCCTTTGTTGCTTCCTCCTTTCCATGTGGCTGTTGTTCTACCAGATTTTCAAGTTTTTGGGTCTCCTATAGAACAATTTGTGCCTCCTATAGGATTGTTTTTGAGTCCTGTAGTTCTACTTTTTCTTTCCATGTGGGAGATCTAGGAGTCCCCCCTTGGAAGGGGATTCTTTTCCTTGGGGAGAGGGTGAATCTTCAATAACAATTGGCACTTTAGAAGAAGATTGGCGTTTCCTTGTTTTGATTCTTGTGCTCTTCCTAGCTCGGAAATACATTGAGGTATGCCTCTTCCTCTTTTGTTTTGGCTTAATTGGTGTGTTGTGGGTAGTGAGAGCAGCTGTTGCCTCTCTTTCTAGAGTCTCAGGGGACACTTCTGTCTTTATTTCCTCTTTTTCTGTCTCTATTTTCTCTGTTTCCTCCTGCTCTGTTTCTTCATCTTTCTCCTCCTGTATCTTGGTTTCTTCCTTTTTCCCTTCTTGTTCTTCTAAATCCTCAGCTGCTTCACCTTCTCCCCTTTGCTGCTCTTCCTCCTCATTACCAATGGGGATGATATCATAGGTCGGGGCTTTTATGTCATCTTCAACTATCATGTTTCTGAAGGTTTCCCATGCTATAGGGAGTGTGAATGTATGGATGGCTTCTTCCACTAAAATTTTGATTAACCCATGGTGAGCTAGCTGCTTTGGATTTCCTACTTTTACTTTAGTGCTGGAGTCAATGAGGGACTGCAAGAGGAAGTAGGGGATGTTGAGCTTCTGAGGGGCTGGAGTGTCCATGCCATACCTTAATTCATGCATGATTCTAAAGTGCTAACCATAGACAATGTTGTACCTCCCCTCACAAGAAATATACTTGATTATTTGATAGCTAACCTCATCCCAAGGGTATGGTATGCTAGCCCTTCTTCTGCCATTTTTATCTTCTATAGGGGTTCCATTGTTTTGGAAGAAGTTTTTCTTGGCAACCTCGCCAATTGGTTTTTCATCCTTACTCCAAGCCAACTCAAGGGGAAGGGTAGTGACCCTACTGATAAATTCATGGGTTATATCCATGGAAAGGCCTCTAAATGTGACAATGGTATGTGTTCTGGTGTGAACGACCAAAGAGTGGGAAAATTCTTGAGCAATTTCCTCATCAAACCCTCGGAATTTCTCAAAAACATTCATCCCATTTTCTCTTGTAAATATATCCACTACTTGGGGATGTGCATGGAGCCTGAAGGAGTTGGCGGGCTCCTTCCTCATAAAATCTCTAGTCATTTTGTTTATGCCTCCTTGGAAAACCAACTATGGAAATGGAGAGAACAATTTTTTGAAGAAAAATAGAGAGACAAGAGACTGTGTTTTTTTTTTAAGAAATAAGCAGCAATTATTTTTATGAATTTCCTCCAACCAAAAGTTCTATTTCCTCCTCAAAATTAAACCATTGATTTCATATTTTGATGTTCATTGGAGGTATGCCAAGAACCTACCTCTTCAGCATGAGAATTGTGCTAAAACCCATGTTTTCCCTCTCCAAAACTGCTCACTGGCCCTCCTGGAGAAGACTGTTGGCCCTCTTGTAGGTTCTCTTGTAGAACCTGTAAGTGCTCCTGTAGAAAATTCCGAGAGTAGGGATATGGGAGAGATCAGTAGAGAATGATGGTTACGAGGCTGTGGGGACAGAAGAGGGGAGCAGGAGTGGAGTTTCAAGGAGAGAATGAAGGAAAAGGTGGTGAGAGTGCTCAAGGAGTACTTATTACTTTTTATGGATATTTTCGGGTGATGGAGGGTGAGCAAGCCAACCATCTCATTGCTATTTCATGCCCCCTAATTATACAAATGCAAACAAAGGAGTGGGTTAGTTACTTACCTGAGATTTGAATGCGTTTGCTATGAGTTTTTGTGGCTCTCTCTCTGTGTTGTATGCCTTTGTTTCTTTTGCTACATGCTGTCTACTTACTGATGTGTGGTTGTGCCTTGTGCAGGTTCTCCTATTGTTGGATCTGATCTTTAGGTGTCTTCTTCAACCTTCATATTTGCACCCTCATGCTGCTAATGCTAAATTTTAATGGGATTAGTTACTATAGGAATTCCTACAGGAGATCCTATAGTTGCTTCTCCCTTTGAAACTTTAGCCATTTTCTATGCTTGGAGCTATGAGGATGATGCCAAAAATGTAGATAGAGATGGAGAGGTAATAGGTAGGCTTCAGGTGGGGTGGATGGTGTTGTTCCCTTTCTTATTTTTGTTTTTTTGTTTCTTATTTTTTTTTTCGAAAAAACAGTTTTTCTGTGTTTTTTCTTGGGCAGGAAGAAGAATGATGCTTGAGATATGAGGCAGTTCTGAAAATGGTGGCAAGGAGGTTTGAAGACTGCAGGAGGATTTATAGATATTTTATAAGGCTTCCCTATTCCTCAAACTGCCTTTTAAATCCATTTCTGGCTCTCTGTAATTCCTACAGGAGCCTCATGTAGAAAACAAAGTTTTTGAAAAAGAAGCACAATGAGGTGAAAAGAATGCCAAGAATGATGGAGGAAGGTGTGGGAAGGTAGGATTGGTGCTGGTATTGGTTTCAGGGTTCCCTTGGCACCTTCTGTTGCTTCATATAGTCCTCTTGTAAACTTGCAATGCAACTGGAGATTCATCTTTTTTTGTTTTTTGTTTTATAGAAAACAACCAGGGCGCCTCATGGAAGTTTTCATCCTAGTTGCCTACCCTGGGCGCCTCTAAGGGAGGTTTTCACCCAAGGATCTTATGTTCTTTCTTATCTTTTTTATTTTTGACATCACTTGGACTACCTCAAGAGAGGTTTTCAACCCAATGATGAGACTCAAGTGCCTCATGGATGTTTTCACTTGAGTCCTTATTTTTTTTTTATTGTTTTTTCCTTTTTCTTCAGTGAGTGGGTGAAGTGTAGGCTAAGACATGCTCCACTACCATCACTGTTTTATTCAAACCTTCAATGAACTTTCGCTTGGAGAGGGGTTTCTTGTAAAATTTCAACTGGTGTCCATTGACAAGCATGGGGATGGCTTCATCATCAATGGTTCTGATTAGAACTAAACAATTGTCATTGCATTTCTCCATAATGTAGGGTCCTAACCATCTTGTCGTTAGCTTTCCCTTGAAATATTTGTATCTTGAATCATAGATTAGTGCCCAATCTCCCTCTTCGAATTGATTCTCCTTCACGTTTTTGTCATGACATATGTTTCTATGAAGTTAAACTACCTCTATATGGAGAAGGGCCCACATTCAGTGTTCATCCAATCCATTGAGTTGGAGTAATATTTCTTTCTATGCATGGCTAAGGTCTAGGTCCAACTGAGCTGCCATCCTCAGGGTATTGAACTCAAATTTTATTGACAGCAAAGCCTTCTTCCCATAGACTAGCTCATAGGGTGTGAACCTTGTAGTGGTCTTCCATGTTGTGTTATAGGCCCAAGTCACCTCAACTAATATGTCCCTACAATCCTTTGCGTTGCTTCTCACTACCTTGGTTAGGATCCCTTCCAATGCTCTATTAGTGACCTCCACCTACCCATTGGTTTGTGGATGGTAAGGGGTGGAAGTCCTGTGCTTGATTCTATGATGTGTGACCAGCTCTTCAATCAAATTAGAAGTGAATTGACTGCTTTGATCTGTGACCAAGTCTCTTGGATGCATAAACTTGTAGAATATGTTCTCTCTCAGAAATTCAGAAACTTTTTCCTTTGTCACTGCTTTAATTGCTCTTGTATCTGCACACTTTTTCAGGTAGTTGGTGCACACAATTACGTATTACTTCTATTTTGAAGGAGGGTTGATAGGCCTAACATAGTCCATGCCCCACTTCTCAAATGGATCAAAGGTCACTTGAGTCTGCATGGGTATTTCTTCCTTTTGAGTAGGTTTCCCCATCCTTTAACATTGATCACACTGGCTGGTATATCTCCTCACATCCTGATGAAGAGTGGGACAATAGTAGACTACTTGCAGTATTTTGAAGGTAGTACCTTTTGCTGCAAAATGACCTCAACAAGGCCCATCATGATAGGTCAGGAGGATGTCAAAGACTTCCTCCTCCCTGACACATCTTCTCAAGATCTGATCTGGGCCAAGTTTGAAGAGATTGCCCCCAATCTAGGTGAAAGGGGCGCTTTTCCTCACATCTTGCTCTTCTTTTTTGAGGACAGATGTGGTGGAAACTGTGTTGAAAATAAGTAGTTTTCTATATCAGCAAACCATGGAGAGAGTACTGAGATAGAAAACAGGTGTTCATCTGGCATTCAGTCATCCACCATTCCTTCTTCACCTGCAGGCAAATTTTGTCTAGACAAAAAGTTAGCAACAAAATTTTCTTTACCAGGCTTATCAACAATGGTCAAATGAAACTGATGTAGTAAAAGCAACCATCTAATAATGTGAGCATTTACATCTGGTTTGTTCATTAAATATCTAGTTGCAACATGATTAGTGTGCAGAAAGGTTTGATAGCCTGTGATATAATGTCTGAATTTGTTTAAATAATGCACGACTGCTAGTAGTTCCTTCTCGGTCACTGGATAGTTTAACTCTGCCTTTGACAAGTTTTTGCTTATAAAGTATATGGCATAAGGTAAATTTTCATCAATTTGTCCCAAGGCTACTCCTATTGCTTTGTTCGAGGCATCTATGTGAATGTGGAAAGGTAGGGCCCAGTTTGGGCCTCTCAAAATTGAGGCAGTCACAGGTTTTCTCTTCAAGGTATCTAGGGCTTCTTGACAGTTTTCCGACCATATAAATTTGACATCTTTACCTAAAAGACCAAACAATGGAGAGGTTAGATTGGTGAAATCTTTAATGAATCGAGTAATACCTAGCTAAGCCTAGGAAACTTCTGACATCTCTCACCTTTTGAGGACGTGGGACCCATTGGATGATGGCAATTTTGTTGGGGTCCACTTACAGTCCTTGTTCAAATATTGCATGACCTAGCACGATCCATTCAATCATAAAAAATTCACATTTTTCTAGACTCACAGATAGGTTCATCTCAGTACACTTTTCTACAACTTTTCCTAGGTGAGATAAAGCTTCTTGAAAGTTAGAGCCATAAGGAGTAAAGTCATCCATGTATATCTCTAATGCATCATGAACCAATTCAGAAAATATACTCAGTACCACTCTTTGGAAAGTGGTTGGATCATTACACAAACCAAAAGGAAGGACCCGATATGCAAAGGTATCCCAAGGACAAGCGAAAGTGGCCTTATATTGGTCTTCTGGGTTGATCTAAATTTGATTGTACTTGCTGAACCCATCTAGCAAAAAGAATGATCTAAATTTGATTGTACTTGCTGAACCCATCTAGCAAAAAGAAAAAAATTTCCCTGCCAGACCATCTAACACTTGATTTATGGAAGGTAAAGGGAAAGGGTCCTTTTTAGTGGCTTTGTTCAATTCTTGATAGTTGACACAGATTCTCCACTTACCATTTTTCTTTGGCACTAGCACCAAAGGAGAGGTCCATTCATTGTCAGAGATGGGATAGATGAACCTTGCATCAAGAAATTTTTGTAGTTCTTCCTTAACAATATCTTTAAGTGTTGGATTCATCCTCCTTTTAGAGTACCTGACTGGCTTGCAACCTTCCTTAATGTATGTATGTTGAGTACAAATTGAAGGGTGCACTTCGTTCATCTCCTTATAACTCCAGGTGAAGGCATCTAGGTGTTTTCTCAACGACTACACAGTTCCTTCTCCTAGGAAGTGGATAGGGATGGATTGATTTTCAAGGTTCTTTATGGACCGAAATCTATATTCTAAACATGGAAAGAAGTGGAATCAGCCACATGGAGATCAGTTGAGGGGTATTTTTGGGTTTCTCTTACTATGTCCTCTAAAGGCGATCCACTGGGAGGTGGATTTTCAATCAGATTTTGAATCATATCATCCTCATCTTGTTGTGTCCTCCTATGGTGATTTCTAATGTACAAAGCGGTGGAGAAAAAACTTCATCCTCCTCTTCCTCCTCCAACTAGAGAGGTATATCATGTTCTAATGAAGGTTTGGAAGGAGGATATAGGATTAACTACTTGGACATATGCTCATTCTTTATGGTCATGTTCCCAGCTCAAAAACTGTTGTAGGCATTGACAGTAGCCAACCAGGGTCTTCCCAGAATGAGAGGATACCCAGTGAGCTTTGCCTTGAGCTAGAGAACTGAGAAATCATCAAGGTACTCCCAAGAATCAATGGAGACCATCACATCTTCCACAATCCCCTCAGGGGTCACGGTGGAGTGATTTGCTAACTGTAGCATGGTTGTGGTCTTCCTCAAGGAGCCATGGAGGTTGAGTTTGGGCATTGTGTCCTTTGTCATCACATTAATGGTAACTCCTAAATCAATCAAGGTATGTGGAATCATGGTGCCATTGATGTGGAAATCAATTATTGGGATTCTAGGGTCTAGATATTTTGGAGAGATTACCTACCTCAACATCAGGTCGGACAGCTGCCCTATGACATTGATGGTTGGGGCATCTCTCTTGTGCCTTTCTGGATGCTTAAAGCACTTCCCTTTGATCAACCTATTGTAGATAGTCACATCTTTTATGGATTGGAGAAGTGGTATATTCACACATAGATGTTTCAATTACCCCAGGAGTTCAGTTTCTTCTGGGGTAGGTTGAACTATCACAAATAGTCTCTCAGGAAAGGGTGGAATTGCTTTCGGTTCAATTTCCTCTTTATATTCCTCAACCTCCTTAGGTGGAGGCTAACTATCTAGGAGAACTCTTCCAGATGTAAGTTAATTTCCTAAATCTCCATAACATAAGTTGGGCATGATGGTTCCCCACTATACACTTGTTGAGCCTGTCTGTTCTTCGAGTTCAGATTCAGCTGGGTAGGCATTTGGGGTTGCTTTGGTGGAGCAGGAGGTAATGGTTGTGGTTGGGTAGGTGGTGGAGGCAAAAGAGTGGGAAGAGAGTTGTATTGGGGCCTCCACCCCTGATGAGGTGCACTCCATTGAGGTGGTGGCTGAGCATAGGATTGCAATGAATGGTTGATTGGTTGGGCATGATATTGAGATGAGAAGGGCGAAGGAGGAGGTGTGGACCAAGAAGGATGAGTAGGGGGACCCCAAAAAGGTATGGAAGTGACTTGGTTGGGGTTGTAGTATGCCTGGTATTTCCCTTGCATCCCCTTCTTGTATGGTTTGGGTCCATGTGGCCTTCTTTGGTTTATGTAATAGAGCTATTCAGTCCCTCAGCCCCTTAATATACAGATTTAAGTCTGGGTAAGGAAGGGAAATTATTTGTCGAATGATTTTCTTCACAGACTGAACAAACCTCTATAGAGTTCAATGGGCATTCATTCTTAGGATGCTTCTTGGTGCATCTAGGGAAAAAGATGTCCAAATTTCTCTCTGCTTCCTCTTGTTTCCTTTTGATATGCAAGGCATCCATTTGCATGGTAAGAGTCTCCAACATCGCACTCTTGAAGTCTTCCAACATGTTTCCAATTTCTCCTTTAATGGATGAGTTAGAGGAAGAGGTACTGGCTATGGGTTGGCTTCCCTTACCTTTCTTTTTGGCTGCTCTAGAATGGTTTCTAAAAATAATCTTTATGTCTTCATATGATAGTTGGTAGATGTCTCCCCCAGCTAGTAGATGGAGGGTGTCTAAAAGATCTTCCTGAATTCCCCTAAGCAGGACCATCTTCATAGATTTAGGGTCAAGTGTACACCTGGCCCTCTTGTAACTGAGCTGGAACCTCTCTTCATAGTCCTCTAGGGACTCATCACTTCCTATGGTCATTCGAAAGATTTATTCTTTAGTATCATTTGACCTACAATAGTATCGATACTTGTTGTTAAAGGATTGCTGCATCTGAGCCCAAGTTGTGATACTATTGCCAGGTAATCCCATGAGCCAGTGCAATGCTACATCCTTGAGAGTAGAAGGGAACAATTTCAACTTTTTCTCATCTTCTGCATAGTCATAGGTTCGACAAATAACAACAAACTCAAACAAGAAGGTGTCAGGATCTTCTATAGTCAGACCATGGAAATGAGGTAGGGTGGAAGGGCTTATATTCTTCATTTTTGTGTCCCCATTGGTCTCCCAAATGGGAAAGGTACCCTCTATTCTTTCTCCATTCTCCCTAGCATTTCTGTGTTCAGCCATTGGCTCCGAAGGAATGTTTTATTATTCTTCTTCCCCTGTAGGTTCTTCAAATATGTCTGGTTATTCACCTAATGGTTCTTCTTGATCACAGCCATGAAGAAGAGAGAAGGTTGGCTACGTGAAGTAGTGGGGGTGTTGGGCAAAAATTTTCCTTAATTATCTCTATTCCTACGAGGCATGAAAGGAAATATTTTTGGTTGGTTTTTGTTTCTTTTTCCCCACACTAATGTACCTACAAAACTAAAATTGATTGAACAAAACAATTTGCAACTAACTGAAATGAACCTGCTGAAATGAAATTTGCAAAATTGAAAAGGAAGGAAAGGAATGCAGAACTGAAGGAAAAGAATGACTGGTCTACTCTTACTGAAATGAGACTTGTAGAATTGAAAAGAAAATCAATGAAATGTAGAATTGAAGGAAAAGAAAGGACTAGGCCACTTTTGTTGAAATAATCTATTAGTAGAATGTTGCAAGAAGAAAATAGAAGAAAGAAGTAATCACAGAATACTCTGATGCTTCCCTGCCAATGGTGCTAAAAAGTGGTGAGCACCAGTATCTCAGCAATGATGCTACAACTCCTGGGCTGCCTACTTCACTCTTATCAACCTAGTAGTTGGTAACAAACTTGGAAGTGACGGTGCTGTATGCACAAATACTAGTTCTTACTACAGGTTGTCACTTGATCAGTCGACGTAAGATCACTAGGAGCTCAAGCCAACTTCTATGGATTCGAGAAGAAGCTCTATATGTGATGAAAGGAAAAAGAGAGATTACTCTACTGATGTTATTCCATTTGCAGGAAGGAGGACTGAAATGTAAAGCAAACCAAGGAAATCATAGTTAACCACTAATACTACTTTTGCAGAAAGCACTATAAGAACCATGAAAAAAATTCCATTACCTACTCAAGGAAGTAAACAACATCTACCTAAGCTATTTACGAAAGAAAATGAGAAAAAACCATATTTTTGGATATTTATGTATTTTTATGTGAATTTGTCATGCATGTAATTTATTTGTTTGTGAATGTGGCAACGAATAGGAGGTGTTGGAGGGTGGTTTTGGAACTTGAGAGGATGTAGGATGGTGTGGATGGGTCCTAGGAGGTCTCAAGTGGCCTTCTGAAGGCTTTTCCCACACTCGGCCTTCAAAAGAAATCCTATAGGAAAATCTACAGGAGCACACAGGAAATCTACAGGAGGAAAATCAATGTTCTACAGGAGGCTTACAGGAGGAGGACGAGAGCAGTTTTGGTTGTTTTGAGGGTGTGAGAGTGGGTGAAAAAGGTTGATCAAGGTTGGAATGAGGTTTTCGGACACCTAGCCTACTAATAATCATTAGGAGAAAGATGATTGGATTTGCTCAAGGAGAGAGGAAGGAATTCTATGGAAAATGCAGGAAACTAAGGAAAAATTGAGAGGAGACTTGGGCAACCTATAGGGCATGGATCATATGGAGGATGGGATGGTTGATGAAATGATCTATTGTTGGAGGATATCTGCTACATATACAACTGACAGTCAGCCAATGAGATGAAGTAAGTGTAAGTGCATCTAGAAAAATAGAGTTTTGCATCAAACTATTCTAAATTGTGATCTATGAAAGGAAATGCTGATAATTGTTGAAAGAAAGGAAAGCATGGAAGAATACTATGGTAAATAAAGAAGTGAGCATGATGGATAAGTTTTGAAGCAAAGAAAACTAGACTATTACCCAACTAAGCAGCTGCAAACACTAGAAATCCTATGAATGAGGAAAATCTGTGTTTTCGGGGTAGCAAGAGGGTCCTTGCCTCAAATCATGGTCCCAGAGGGAGGAAGAGATGCCAAGGCATTGTTGCTAGCCTTTTGTATCTTTTCTCTATCATTGCTTAACCTACTATAGAAAGCACAAATGGAAGCAAACTGCTGAATCATCAAAATAAACCTATCCTTAACCATAAAATAATTACATCTGACAACAAACTAATCTACAAACTGAAATGAAACATACAAATACAAGTAAAAAGGAGCTTGATTGCTTGGATTAGGCCCTAACCCAAGAGATTTAGCCCTCTTAGGTAACTCAGTTCTGACACAAAAATGATTCCATCTTTATTGTCAAAACAATAACAAGATTACATGAACTGTCAAGATAATAAGCTTGAAGCTGAGCAAAGTTTACATAAGAAATACTGCAGAAAAAATCCAACAAAAACTCTGAACCTAGTGAGGCCCTAGGCCTCTCTAATTATACAAATGAAGTTACCGACAACTTCCTTAAAATCAGGGAGGCTCGGCTCACAAAACTCGAGATAATCATCAGTGATCCTCCACTTTCTCTGTTGCCTACTAAGGCCTGACTTGGTTGCTTATACTCTGAGCTAAATGAAGGGCAATTCGAAGTGAGGAGTAATAAATGAGGGGGATTCCCTCCTATAATTCCTCTCCTTTGTCCACTTCAAATTATTACTGCCATTTTTCCATTGGATCCTTGACTTTGACCACAAAATTCATCAATAATATGCATTAAACACATATTAGACCACATGGCATCATAACTAACTAAACTCACTCTATAAGCATAAATATATATTAGAAAATCATACAATAAGCTAAGAGAATGGTTGATTTTACTAGGTTAGGAGGTAAAATGAGCCCATATAATTACCCATTTATGAGGCTCATCATCTAGATAAGTCAAAGTGTTGAATTTTGTTGTAAATGTAGTATCTCTGTGTGTGTGTGTGTGTGTGTGTGTGTGTTTGTGTGTGTTGAACTATTGAGGAACATGTAAGAAGAATTGATTAAGGGTTTCCCCACATTGGGGTTTGTCGCTAGCTGGCCCCACATGTTGTGTCCACTTGTCTTGGATTGTCCTTTGCAATTTATGTTTATGTTCTATCTGCAGTTTACTTTAATGTTGATGTGATTGCTAATCTGGAAACGACATTGAGCTAAATATGAAAATTGAAATAAATTTCTCTAAGCATAGATACCTAAAATTAACGTCGACGAACTATATTAGTGGTAAAATTTGTTGTTTGCACTATGATTGGAAATGTACCTTGAAAGACACACGTGCTATCACCTTCATAATGTTAACAGTTACAAATCCATGACATCTCTAGTTCTTCCAACTTCTATGACATAATCAATGTAGTTGAAGCCTTCGAGATTTCTAGATCCAATGTTCTTAGAAGAATGTGGCAGGCTTAAAAGTTAGTGTCCAAGTAGTTAGTCACCTTTATCACAAGCTAGCCAACTATTTTTCCTATTCTAGATTACTCTCAAGATTTCCTTACATGCCACAAACAAAATAAGGTATTGTAAAGACAATCTCTCTCTGTTTCTAGAGGAAAACAATCTCTGTTTAATGACAAAAAATATTTTTTTGTTATTTTTGGAACAATTACCTTGAGAACATTGCCAAAGAAATCATAATACATGAAGAGTTTATATACTCTCAAAATATTCCAAGATCACGTAATCACAATTGAGCCTCATCAACTATACAATTATGAGGCAGCCTAACCCATATTCATGTAATCAATTTTCCTTTAGATGATTACGTAATAAACAACTATACAAACAAATATGCATTCTATTGACAAGAATCTATATACCCCTATGAGGGTATTACAAGGAAAGGAACATTTGTACCAAGAAGATCCACCTGAAGAAATCAATTCTTGCTGGCTCAACCAATAGAGGTCATTGTGCAATTTGCAGGTACCAAGCAATAATCCCACACAGTAGTGTCTAGGTTATACTAGCATCTTATTAAAAAAAGTTTCATTTATCCCCATGTAGGTTGACCATACCAATGTAAAGTTTCATTATTCAAAAGTTTAGGGCCTCCTTGGTAAAGCCATGCATGTCATATTCAGTTACTATGGCATAATCTGAGGTGGATTCAGTAATAAATTTTGTTCATCAATAGAGTTTTGGAATTTTCTAGCTAAGTTAAGGCACAAACGACACAATTGTTATGAATGACCTAGTCAAGTCTCAAGAGATAACCTCTTTTGTCTCATCTCTATATCAATCCATGAAATGGTGGAGAGCCTAACAACCTTCTCTTTTAATCACTCAAGCTAGACCAAATTGACAAGATGTATTCCTACCTAACCAAACATTTTTCATGCTTTTGCTTCCTCATAAAAAGATATCAATCTAGGAGATATCCTAATGCAAAATGTACCTCTCAGCAGACTATTTTAACACCTTGTTTTAGGAAATTAACCCACTGGCCTTTGTTTTGTGGTGACTTCCAAACCCAATAGCTCCTACACAGGATTACTCCCATATTGAATCTAAAACCATTTAACTATGATTAATTAGTATCACATACAATTTGCAAGGAAGGGTCACAGTGTTAGGTTTCGACCATTTAGTCAGATTTAGAGCTTAAATGGTAGTTTCATTATTTGAGTTAAACTATCTTTGACATATATGATATAACTAACCTAGTCTATTTTTATGTCACTACTACAGCAATCCATGAAATATGCATGCAAGGTCTAAAAGAAATAATTAACTTGGCTTCCATATTAATGTTCCACATTTGAATGGACTTCCCAAAATGCATTGTGTTTATATAATGCTTCATGCATCTCTTGTGAAAACTAAAGGCTAGATGCCAAATGTGTTTGTCAGATGGTTCTTATGAATGCATAGATAAGATTTGTGTATTTCATATATTCTCAAGAGAGAGCCTCTTTTGTCTCATCTCTATATCAATCCATGAAATGGTTGAGAGCCTAACAACCTTATCTTTTAATCACTCAAGCTATATGAAATTGACAAGCTGTATTCCTACCTAACCAAACACTTTCCATGTTTTTGCTTCCTCATAAAAAGATATCAGTCTAGGGGATATCCTGATGCAAAATGTACCTTTCGGCACATTATTTTAACACCTTGTTTTAGGATATATACCCACTAGCCTTTGTTCTATGGTGACATTCCAAACCTAATAGTTCCTCCATAATATTACTCCCATATTGAATCTAAAACCATTTAACTATGATTAATTGGTAGCACATACAATTTGCAAGGAAGGGTCATTGTTTCAGGTTTGGATCATTTAGTTAGGTTTATAGCTTAAATGGCAGTTTCATTCTTTGAGTTAAACTATCTTTGAAATATATGATATAACCGACTGGTGGGATCCAGTGTTGCAGCAATGATGCTACAACTCCTGGGGCTTCCTTCTTTACTTTTATCAACCTGGTTGTTCGTAACAAACTTGGAAGCGATGGTGCTATATGCATGAGTATTAGTTCTTGCCGTAGATTGTCACTTGATTAGCTGGTGCAAGTCCGCTAGGAGCTCAAGCCAACTTCTATGAGATCTTAGAAGAAGTTTTTAACTGTGATGGATGAAATCTAACTCAAAGGAGGCTAGTCTACTTGCAGAAAGAAGCTGAAAGATGAAAAGAAATGCAAACCCTAGTTTTACCAACTAACCCTACTGGTGTGAGAAAAGAGATGAAAGTGGTGGAAATGGATGCCATTGACTCATGGAAAGGTAAAATGCATGTGACTAAGCTACTTCTGAAGTAAAATCTGGAAAAAGCATCCCTTTGTATTTTTGAGTAATTTTGCAAAATTACTATGCATGTGCTTTAACGATTTTTGACTGTGCAGAGGTTGATTGGAGAAAGGAAATGGAGTAGGTGCTTGCACGAGGTTGGGAAGGTGAGAAGAGGGCCTAAGGGGTCTCTAACACCCTTACAAAGAGTTTTACAGTGATTAGATCTTGAAAAACTGCTCACGTGAACTTCTACAGGAAGTCTACAGGGGTTCTACAGGATGTTCTACAGGAAGATCCAAAGGAGGATTTTGGAGGGTTGATGGTGGAAAAATGGTGGGAAAGTGGAAATGGAGGATGGATGAGGATGAAAAGGGGTCTAGGACTTGGTAAATGAGGCTAAGGAGTGATGAAGGTGGTTGGATTTGTTCAAGGATGGAGGGAGCAATGCTGCACGAGAATGTAGAAATTAGGGCAAATTGGAAAAGTGTGGCAAATGAAGGGAAGAAATCTTGGATTAGGGGTTGGAGCAGGTTGTATGATGGAGGAAGGCTAGCTAGGAAGGTATTACAGGTGTTCTACACACTATTTTCCAAAACTAATCAAACAAAGACTAGGAAAACTAGAGATCTAACTATTTTGACCTAATCTGACCTAAAAACTAGAAACGTGATGAACAGAAGTTTATAGATAGGAAATCATGCATGATAACTATGGAAATTGTCATGCGGAAAGAGTTAATCTTGTGGACAAAACCAACCTCCCTAGAAGCCTAAGACTTTCTAGTGACAAACAAGACAATTAAGAGCAATCCTTCTCTAAACATGCATTATCATATGAGAAACCAAGTGTTTTAGATCCTAACTGTAATCCAACGCTGTTGTAGTAGTCTAGCCTCGTCGATCCAGATGAGCTCCTCCTTCACTTCGAAACCTGCATTTAGTAACAATCAAACGATTACATAGCACCTGAATATCTCACAAAATAAAACATATTCAACATATAGACCAAGGAGTATATGAAACAATTCATTAATAACAAATCATTGAGAAGAATGGACTTATTTGTATTAATAGGAAACAAAAGAAACCATTACAACCTGAGCCTTGGTGTTGTGCAAGTTCCTCCCAGGGTCCAGCAAGAGTTTTCCTTTACTTTGATAAGCTCACCCACTTCCAAATGAAACAAGAAAGGATGGTAATCTCTCCTCACAAGCTTCTACAAGGAAGTCCTAATTCCAGGAGCATCTACCCTTTGGAATGTTCAGATTTCAACCTCCCCTCCTTTGGCCCAATGCCTGTATTTATAGTGTTCTAGAGGAAGTTATTCAGGTCCAACATCAATGGGATACTCCCTCTTTTGGATGGGGTAGCTCCTCTCTTGATGGGATAAGTTCCTCTTTCATAAGGATGCATGAACCATCTGGAGGCGCTCAATACACGTCAAACAATCTTCTAGAATGCTCTAGAAATGACCACAAGTAACTTTTTTAAAATAAACTTGCGCCTTTTGACCTTTACAGGGGTACGCACCCTAGCTTTAGTATACAGAGCGTATTACTACGCAGGTCTAATGTATATGGAGTGCGTACACGCAGGCAAGGTAGAGAGAAACTGCGTACCCAGAGATAAACATGTTTTCAAGTGACTTTCTCTCTCTTTGAAGTTTTGACATGAAGAGCAGAGGTATGGGGCTTGACAAAGAGGACAATGTGGCTATTGATGAGGCCACATAAACTGCAGATAGTCAAGGTGACAAAATTCAGTGTAACAGATTGCCCCCTAAAGTACGAAGCCTGTAATAGATAAGGGTTTTATATCATCTAGGAAGGGTGAAGTACTTTATCATTTCGAGGATTATCTTGTGGAGAGCTTGGTCATAACCTGCAATTTTCAACACAAAATACATGTATAAGATTATATCATCGCTGAGGTAGGCATTCCCATACTCAGATCAAAACTTTAACTATTGGACTAACTACTCTGATACAGGAATGATTTCATAATACATCATAATCATAGAATCGTGTAGACACAGTATGGGCGCAGCCATCTATTTTATGATTGGTCTACAACATAATGAATACAAAACTCCTCGCAGCCTGGATGGTGGAAACTAGATCCAGGGTCTTCATCTCTACTTCCCGAATTGGTACGATTCTAGCCATGTGGATAAATGAGTCGATGTCGAAATGGTAGAAACCACTTGATTACCAGTCAATGATGTAAACTGTTAACAAGCGTGAGAGAGACCACCAGTAATGTCAATGGTTCTCAAAGTACCCAGCACAAATCATGAGATGTGAATGAATGAGTCGATGTCGAACATTTCATGGAATCCTTCGATCGCAAGTCAATGATGAAAACTGACGTCGAAGGCGAGAAACCTACCATTGACTGCATGCGACTCAAGGTACTTGACGGAATTCCTAAGTCAACTTTCTAGAATAATGTGCTGACGTCGATAGAA
>APFE031520504.1:0-19792 GCA_000404065.3 Pinus taeda
CCATGATAGGATTTGGGGGAGGAGAAATAGGAAGTATGGATCTATCGAAGGAGGGCTTCATCAGTAGATTAGATGCAGTTGTTTTATATTCTTCACATGGATTGGTACCTTTTCTACGGGAACCCACAATAGTAGAATAGCAAGAGTATTGAGGTGTTAGCTAGGCATAGTCATATACTTGAAAGACAATGTAGAGCTAGGGTGGTGCATTCAGAGACTCAAGGGACAATTGCGGTGACACAGTAGATCAGTGATAGTTTGAGACTCAGAGGGAGTTGCCTTATGGAAGCTCAATCTTTAGGATCTGAGAGATCAATACACACAAGTGCATTGGTTTTAGTAGTGTAGAGGCATTAGGAATGTGAGATAAAGTATGTGTAGTAGCATAGTGGACAATGACTATTTTCTTCATAGTGATTTCCAGTGACAGATAGTCATTTCAGCTTAAATATTGGAAGGAAGGAGGTATCATAGATGTTAGACATCAACAGCGTGGATTAGGTCATTTACTTAATAGAATAGATGGGTATAGTGGAGAACACCTTCCTTGCTAAGAGGGAGCCATTAGAGAAATTTTGAGGTCTCAAATGCACGCCGTAAGGAATATTATAAAATAATAGTGGAAATAATAAAATAGGATTAAATTACATCATCAAATTTTAGAGGGAAAAAATTAAGAAACCACATTTTCAACTTGTATTTTCAACTTATCTCCCTATGGTTTTACTCAAATTTCGAGTGGGAACACTCAGTGGATGTAGAATTGGAATTCCTCATCCAAGGAGTACCCATGTTACATACTTACGATATACCCTTCTATAGGAAAAATGAGAAATACACGAAAAACTGTGATTGCAACCGTTTTTTTCATATAGCAGGGTCCATCAAAAGTATGAAACATGGATACTACTTGGATGAGGAATTAAATTATGCATCCAGTGAGTGATCCCTCTTGAAACTTGAGTAAAACCATAGGAAGATAAGTTGAAAATATGAGTTCAAAAAGTAGTCTTTTTATTTAGTCTTTTTAATTTTTACTCAAAAAATGGTAAATCATCCCCCGTCGTTGACATCATCATATTCTATCCTATTCATTCTTATAAAGTTTATTTTTGTTGTACATTTTTGTTTTGAGGCCCATTTTTTACCTCAAAATTTCTCTAATGATTTGGTAGCAACGAGCAGGTGTTCTAGTCTCAAATGATGTCTAAGAGGCTAAGGAACATGAGATCTCCAAAATCCAGAAAATGTTTCATCAGATAAGACTTAAAAATTCCTTAATTAAATTAATTATCTAATAATCTAACTACTTCCCAATTTTAACTTAGGGAAGTTGGTTAATTAAAGTTAATTAATTAAGATAATTTGATTTTTCTCTAGAGACTTCGGTTGGAGTTAAAGTGATCTAAGCCATAGATTGGGATTAGAACTTGGTCATTGGTTGCTCAATAGAAGACTATAAGAGAAATTTGAGGTTTTGGAGAAGTGGCATCAAAGAAGATCAGAGTTGAGCAGTTCAACTACCCAGTTGTAGGTATTTAGCAAGGGTGCATTTGAATATAGCGAAAGAATCAAAGCGAGTGACCAATAAAGATTTGGAAGAAGATTTTCTCAGTATTTCTATTGTCCGAGAGATAGGAAAGAGGGAGATCGAATTATTTGCAAAGGAGGTCATACACAACTGTTATAGCTCTAAATATCACCCTTGGTATTTGTGATGTTTGGTTTATGGCCTAGGGAAACCCCTCCTTCTAGACTTGGTCCAAATATTTTAACAACAGTGTTTTACTCCCTGTACGCTACTTTTCCCTGTGATAAAAGCATGTACATGCGGGTTAGTCTATACCCAACTCGCGTATATGTGTTAAAGCACTTAAAAAAATTAAATTTCCTTAATTATGGGCAGAGTTCATGGGTTTTACCTATAGATTACCTCCTAGTGCCCGTGGTACAACTATTTGCCAACTGTTTCCCAACTAAAAAAATAATTGCAAGAAGTATAAATAGACTTCTATGGGAAGGCCTTAAGGAGGAGAAGAGATAAATTTACTATACTGAGATTATCCCTTGACTAAGTCTGAAGTATCCCTGTGCTTCAAGCACTTCCCCAAGTTTATGAAACCCTTGTTTCCTTGAGTGTTGATATTATCCCACTTGCTTGAGATATCATGGTATTGGTTATGGAAGGAAGCTTTTGAAGAATGGGATTGGACGGATCTGGAGGACGGTTCCGCTTGGAGCTAGAAGAAGAAGACTTAGGTGAATTCTCTCCGTGTTGGTTATAGCTTTCTACAATAAAAAGAAACATTGTCTTGTTCTTGAGATTAACTTTGTTTATGCATCAGATGTTGTTGTAATTCATGTATGAATTTCATTTTGATGTATAACTAATCATCTTGCTTATATGATATAAAGTTGGTTTCATTAAAATTCTTTATCTATATGATGCTATGTATGTTCGGATTGACTGATTTGCAAATTCGAATATCATCAGGAGTCGCAGAGGGTCTGAACCCTACTAGAACTACCCAAATGAAGGATATCTGGGTATGGCCGCTATCACATAGTTTGTTTATATAAGCATGTTGCTTGAGTTGTATGAGTGTTTCTTATTGTAGTTTTCTCTTGCTCTGTTGGGGTTTCAACCCAAAGCCCTAGGGTACTTATTCCCATAATAGAATTTGCGACTCCACTGGGGATAACAATCTTGTTATTCCTAGTTTGGGTTGTTCAGTGTCAATCAAGGCTCAGTTCTTGGTTAGCTTATTGTGAAAGTATTGTTTGGTCCAGTACAATCTCAAACCTTAAGTCTGATCTTTTTGATCTGGCTTCATTTTTTATTTTTCTTGCAAAGCTTTGTATACACACTTTTCTCTATTTACAGTAGTGTACACACGCTCATTTCTATGAATTCAACCCGTGTATACGTGAGTTTCCTTTGTCACAAGCGTGTGTACACTCCTCTATGCTTGAACACAGTCGCGTATACCAATTTTTGCATGCTTTTTTCAAATCTTTCTGCCCATAAATATTTGTTTCTTGGTCTATTTGGTTTCTGAGTGGTCAGTTTCTATCTTTAGAATTTAATTATTCAGTGAGCTTACTATTTTGAATTCTCTTCTGCTTTGAAATTTTTTTGGCCTAGGTTTGCTTTTGAGTGAGTTTTATGATTTTTGTTTAGACACTCAAGACTTTTTATAGAGGTTCTTGATTGTTCTGGTTCTCTGGAACATCATATTGTTTTCAATCTTTGTGTCAAGCTTGATTATTGGTCTACTTGCTTTGCTTTCCATCATTTTGTGGCCTTACACCTTTTATTTCTTTTTGAAAGTTTCTTTTTGATGAATTTGAAAGTGTTTATTTCCTGACTTCTTGGTCAATTTATCAAAGATCTTTGCTACTGTTTCGGTCGATTAGTACAAGTTGAAGCCCTTTTTGTTCAAGTTTTCCTTCATTGTCGAATTTATAACTTGCAAAGTTTCCTTGTGCTCTTCTTTCAGTCTTTGAGTCTTTGGTGGCATATAGAGTGCTTTCGAAGTGTTGTTTTCATTACTTGAAAAAGAAAAGTCCTTAAAAAACATTGTTTTTGTCTTATTTTTCCAAGTTTGATTTTGGTTTCTTTTGATTTTTTGAAAGTGATTTGTGATCTTTTTTATTAGTCCTTCTTGTTGGATAAGATTTTGTATTCAAAATTTGTATTCTTTTCAAACACTTAAGTTGGCTTATTAATAAGTTACAAACAAATGCTTTCGTTCTTTTTAGAGTAAACTAGGATCTTGCATTATCATGTACACCTTGCATTAGGATAGTTTTTCATTATTAAAGGATCAATAGTCTTTTTAGCTCTTGTGAGTGTGAAGTGTGGTATAAGAAAAGAAAATAAAAAAGTTTTTGCTTTATAGAAGTTGCTTAGAACCCAAGTAGAAATTTGTTTTCATCGAAGAACAAATGATTGCATTTCATATAAGTTAGTTTTTCATTAATTTCTTTTGCGTCATACAAACACCATCGGTTTCATTTCCATATTGTACCTTTCACTTAAAAGAACAACCACTTAAAATCAAGTGCTTAATAAAATAAACTAGAACTTTTTGTATTGTCACCAGAATACACCAACAAGTTTTAGGTTTATTTAGGGCCTTGGATTAGGTGAGAGGAGTGTAAACTCTCCAAGGCCACTCTAAATTGTAAAACATAGAAGTCTAATTAAAGAGTGAAATCCAATCGTGTTAGGGAGACTAGGAAAGCTCCATGAGTGGAAGTTAAGCACAAAGGTTTGTGAAGATAAGGGCAAGAGATACCCCCTCTCTTACTTGTCAGATCCTACCTCACAACTGTTTTGCCCAATTTCTGATACGAGTCGGTGTCTTTAGTTGCCTATCCTAGGGATCCACACAGGTGGTTGCGGAGGGGAATCCCGTGGCACCCTTGCGAAGCTTGGGGGCTTGCATTGGTAAAGGGTGTTGTCTGGAGGTCAACGTAACTACCTCTGATACCTTCATTAGTAGACCTGGGGCGTAATTACCCCAGTCTATTTTCGGAAGGCCCTTATTATTAACTTTCTTGTATTTTGGTGTCTGATCCTAATCACCTAGAGTGGAAATACTAGAAAGTTGTTTGATTCCTGATCTCTTTAGGGACATTTTTTAGTGTGTGTTCTGCGCTCCAAGTCAGCCTAGCTTTTAATTTTCTTGAGTCTTTAAGTAGATCTTATAAAAATAATTCAAAGTAGTTGAACGACCATCTCGACAGTCCCGGAGACTTCGTAGGCTTTCACTTACGAGTATAGAGCCTTCTCCTAGAAGGTGTAGGAGCGATTCTACTAGTGGTTTTCAACCAGTGGCAGTAGGCACATTGGAAATTGATACTCTGCTTGGGGGCATTAGTTCACAAGATAGACCTAGTACTACCACAGAGTTAGAGAGGAACACACTAGTTCTTTCTCAAGTACTCTTCCAGTCAGAAGATAGTATTGAAGTAGAAGAGATTTCAAATTCGGTAGCGGCTTCGAATTCTCCTCTCCCTCCTGATCATCGAGATGTATTGTTATACGTTGGAACTCCAACTCACAAGCCTTCAAGCCAAGGTCCACACACATCTATCTCTTTGATGACCACTGTTGTAAGCATGGAATCCACCACGAGTGTTGTGAGCATGCAGACTCCCATATCTGTGTAAGGGGGAGGAACTATTTCCATCCCTTCTAATACTCCCAACACTTCCTTATGTGGGTCTACTTCAATTTCGTCAACAAGTGGAAGTTCTCAAGGTAATGCATCCAGTTTTGGATTTTTCCCTTTTGGAATGCCCTCTCAAGGTATTCCTTCAATTCCGTTGAATATACCATCAACCGCCTCCACATCCATGATGAGTGGATAGGCTTCTTTTCAAGGTTTCCCATTTGGAAGTGGTCATATAGCACATTCCAATCTGACAGTAGGGTCTATTCCTTTTCCTTTCATAAGTCAAGGTGGTAACCCCTTTCAAAGTTGGATAAACCCTGTGCTTAGTGGGATAGGAGCCAGGAATCAGTTTTTCAGCCAACAAGGGAATGTGCCATATTCCTCAGTTAATTCATTTCAAAGTTTTTCACCCTTTGCTAATGCTTGGAACCCTTATCAGGGGCTGCCAGCTCCTTTCAATACTTCGTTAGGGGGTAACTTTACCGGTTATGAAGGATTTTCAACTAGAGTTGGTCAAACTCCGAGTTTTGTTGGACCACAAGGATCACCCTTTGGTGTAGTAGGTTCTATAAGCTACTTCGGGTAACCTAGTGCCTTTAAAAATCCAAGTCATTCTTTTCAGACCGATGGGAACCCCACCCAGTCCAAATGGAATCCCCAAGGTCCTCCACGACTTCCTCTTCTAGCCATGCTTAATCTACCAGACTTGACTAAATTGACGAATGATCCAATTAGGTACAATCTGACTTAGCCTCCAATCCCAACTAAACTTCCATCGGATATTCCAATATTAGAAGGGAAGAATGGTGAAGACCCGGGAGACCATGTGACCACGTTCCATTTATGGTGCTCATCAAACTCCCTGATCGATAATTCAGTCAGGTTGAGGTTATTTCAACACACCTTAATGGGTAATGTGGCCAAATGGTATATAGAGTCACCAGGGGGCACTTTTACTTCTTTCGTTGATTTGGCCAATATTTTCTTAAACCATTTTCAGTTGCCTGTCTATTATGAAGCTGAAACTAAACTTCTAGCCAATTTTCATCAAGACATGGAAATTCACATTTCGGATCATATTTAGGAATGGACATGGAGAAAGAGGCTTATCAAAGCCAAAATTCCACCAAAGTTCCATCTCAAATGGTTTTTAAATTCTTTACAACCTAAAATCTCTAAGGATGTTTCTCTTTCTGGTGTTTATTCGGAAGAACAGACTATTTTTCGAGCCTAGTAATTAGAATTAATATATTCTCAGTCTGGGACTCTTCAAAAAATCTTACCTGACACTCCTAGATCCAAAGTTGATTTAGCCAAACCAAAGCTTGGCTCTCACGCCGATGGTATGGTTGGATCAATTGACGCAAATGTGGTGAACCTTTTGAACCAATTGCAGCAGTTGTCTTTACAAATTGCTTCTTCTAACCATGCAACACCGTCTACACCTTCGCCCTCCAAAAATACCTCCATTAACATCATTTAGGCTTCTAACCCCAAGGGAAATCAACAATCCGATGGGAAGAAGAAGGGACGAGGTAAGAAGAAGAATCAGGGAGAGAAGGGTACTGCGAACAAGCTCAGCAATGGTGCCGGTGAGGGTAGAAAAGAGTCTAAGAAGAAAGTTAAATTTCCATGCTAGTTATGCAATGGAGACCATTTGACTCACCTTTACCCCAATATTTGGGATGCTTAGCGCTTGTTAGTGCAGCAAGGGTCCTCTAGCTCCCAAGCTGTCCTGACTAACCCTTTTCCCTAAGGGTAGCAATTACTTGCTGGTGCGAAGTCGAACACTGGTACCTCCGCAGGGGGCAACTAGGAAGGGGAAAATTCCTCAAATGTGTATATGATGAACTCACATATCGATGTTGCCACATGCGCACGCGATTACAGTGAAACGGAAACATATAAGGCAAAAAAATTTCCTGAAACCTCAGACCCGCTTCATATTGAGCGACTCTCTATTGAGTCTATACCTCAGATACCGAAAGGTTCCGCTAAGTGGTCGATGATTAACGCTAATGCTAGGGAAGCCCATAACTACTCGATGGTAGAAGATCTAGCTCAAAGTCCATGTGCTATGTCTGCATTGGAGGTAATCCAATCGTGTCCTTCTCAAAGAAGTTCTTTACTTTTGGCAGTCGGGGCAGTAGATCCAAAAAAATCTTTGGCACTCACTTTTGATATGCTCAATGTCAAAAAGAGACTTCCTCATCATATGGCTTTCCAGATAAAGTCTACTTACTAGAAAACCAATATTTTTCAGATAGTTATAGATGAGGGAGCTTCCACATGCGTAATTTCCATGTCATGTTGGAAGGCCATTAGATCACCTTCAGTTGTTCCTTCACTCTCTCTTAACAGCATTTGATGGTCATTCTCATAGTCCACACAGAATTATCCCGACTTTTCCTATATGTGTTGGAGGAAAGGTCGTTAATATTGAGGTAGAAATCGTTGATGCCAACTTGGATTACAACCTCCTCTTGGGAAAAAATTGGATTTATGAGATGAACACCATAGTTTCATCTTTGTTTCACATCCTTTGTTTTCCTCACGAGGGGAGAATTGTTAAAATTGATCAATTAGATTATTCTCCTGGTGATTCCCGTGCAACTTCAGATTCTACCGTTTCATTGGTGGATAATCCTTGTCAACCTATAGAGAATTTAGGAGTAGGGATGTAGTCTTCCTTGATGGGTATATTTGATCTTCCCCCTCCTACAACTAGAATCAATGCAATTTCATCCTCCAAGCGGCTTTCATGGAAAGAGTTCTTTTGAACTCATTATTTTTTGGATCCTTGACCCTACCTTCATCTACGACCACATTAGATGGAGTCCACGTTGGTGGAATGGCATTCCCCATGTCTACAGCAAAGCTTAGTTATCAATCTATCGTTAACTCTGCAGACAACCATCCCACTCCTTTTCAGAAGAGGAGTTAGATGGTGATGTGGCTCTAGCTTGGACCCTTGACTCTACTTCTGCTTTGGATTTCTTAGATATAGTTTTACCATCTGATGAAGCAATTTTAGAAGCGATGACGAGTATAGACCAACCTTGGGAAGATTTACATCATCGATCATATATTCTTCCACCATTGCAGGAAGTCAAATGCAGGTTCTCCAATCTACTTACTAGTTATGTTTGTACTGTGTCAAACCCTTTGGCTCCAACCCATTTATTTGCTGAAGGAAATATGTCGATTATCTCAAAAATTGTACCTATAAACATCCCTAGGAATCCTGCCATTATAGAAAATGTCTTCATCGGAGCCAATTGTTACCCTGAAGAGATTCAAATTTACATCGACCTCTTTAAAGAGTTTATAGATGTGTTTGCTTTCTCTTATGAGGAAATTCCTAGTACTGATCCATCTATACTCCAACATGAGATCAAGACGTATGAGAATTCCAAGCTGATTTGTCAAAAGCTTTGGCCAGTCAATCCTAGGAAAGAAGTAGCTATTAAAGCTGAAGTAGAAAAGTTGCTAAAGGCGGGTTTCATATACCCCCTTCCTCTAACGGAGTGGGTTTCTAACCTAGTCCCGGTAGACAAGAAACAAGGAATGATATGAGTCTGCATCGACTTTAAGGATTTGAACAAGGCTTGTCCAAAAGACAATTACCCCACACCCTTTATTGATCAGATAGTTGATGAATGTGCAGGTAATGAAATTTTCTCATTCATGGAAGGATTCTCTGGTTATAATCAAATATCTATCCATCCAGAAGACCAGCATAAGGCAACTTTTATTTGTCCCTAGGGTACCTTTGCATACAGAAAGATACCTTTTGGTCTTAAATATGTTGGTGCTACGTTTCAGCGGGCCATGTCTTACGCTTTCCATGACATCAAGCAAGTCATTGAAGCATACTTGGATGATTTAGCTGCTCGTTCTCGAAAGAGAATTGATTATCCCAGCCACCTTCAGTTAGTTTTTGAGAGATGTCGATTTTACAAAATCCAGTTGAATTCGAAAAAGTGCATTTCGCAGCATCTGGTCAGTTGTTAGGATGCATCGTATCATCTGAGGGCATTCAAGTTGATCCCTTCAAGGTTGAGGCAATAATTCAGTTGCCTCCCCTGTCTTCCATCCGACAACTTCAAAGTCTCCAAGGAAAGGCAAATTTCTTGAGATGGTTTATAGCAAACTACGTTGAGATAACTAAAGGATTTATGTGTTTGTTGAAGAAAGGAGTTCCATTTTTATGGGATGACTTTGCACAACATTCTTTCAATGCCTTGAAGCAGGCATTAATCTCTACCCCACTGTTGAGTCCACCATATTATGGCAGAGATTTCCTTTTGTATCTTGCAGCGATAAAATCAACCATAGGTATGGTTCTGGTTCAAGAGGACGATGCTCTCACGGAGCATGTTATATACTACTTGAGTCGAGGGTTGGCAGGTCTTGAACTACGCTATTCTCCTGTTGAGAAATTGGCCTTGGCAGCTGTCCATGTTATCTAGCGGCTTCGTCATTATATTCTACGACACAAAACATTTGCCTTAGTGGCTATAAATCCTTTTCAGTTTGTCCTCAATAGGCGAGTGATTGGGGGAAAATACAATCGATGGATTGTTATTTTACAAGAATTCAATCTTGAGTTCTTGTCAAGTAAGTCTAAGAAGTCATTGGTTTTTGTGAAATTAATTTCTGAGCTACCTTGTGAAGAAGACATTGTTTATGAGGAAAGTTTCCCAAACGAACATCTATTCCTCATCTCTTCAGAAGACGCCTGGTATGGAGATATCATCATATATCTCCAAACTTTGAAGTTCCCGCATGCTTCCTCCAAGGATGAACATCGAAAATTATGTCACCTTGCTAAGAACTATGCTATCATTGGTGATACATTATATCACCGAGGGGTTGATTCAATCTGTAGGTGTTGTTTAACTTTGGAGCAAGTAGTATCTATACTCAATGATTGCCACAGTGGAGCTTGTGGTGGTAATCTACCAGGGCTTGCAAAAGCCCAGAAAATCTTGTGTGCCGACTACTTTTGGCCTTATATTTTTAAAGATTGTATTGAAGCAGTCAAACATTGCCACACTTGTCAAGTCTATACTCGGAATATGTGCGCGCATTCAGCTCCTCTTTTCCCTATTGTCACTATCGTTCCTTTTATGAAGTGGGGCATTGACTTTACCACTTGTAATCCACCTTCAGCAACGAATCACAAGTATATTATAGTGGTCGTAGACTACATTACTAAGTGGGCTGAGGCCATGCCTACTTATAAAAATGATAGTGAAACAACAACATTGTTCCTCTTCAATCAGATTATTTCACGTTTTGGTATCCCGAGAGAGATTGTCATTGACCATGGTAGTCATTTCCAGAACCAACTGATGACCAAATTGGCTCTTAACTTGGGCTTCCGGCAGGAGCATTCATCTCCGTATTATCCTCAGGCCAATGGGAAAGTCGAAGCCATGAATAAGTCCCTCAAGAAGATCCTGCAAAGGACAATTGACAAAAATTGCTCCAATTGGCACATCATGTTATACCCGTCTCTCTGGGCATACCGAACCTCGGTAAGGACTGCCACCGGTTTTACACGTTTTCAATTAGTTTGTGGGTTGGAATCTATTTTTCCTATTGAATTGAAATTCCATCCCTTAAGTTAGTTGTTGAGCTTCTTCCAGAGACCTCTAGTCTCGAAAAGCGCCTAGTTCATTTGGAACATCTCGATGAGCAGCGTCGAGATGCTGCCATAATAAAGGAGACCCATAAGAAAAGGGTTAAGACTCAGTATGATAAAGTTGTTTGTCTTCGGGTATTCTCTAAAGGCGACCTTGTCTTGGTCTATGACCAAGATAAAGACGCCATGGGGGCACACAAATTCAAGTCTATGTGGCATGGTCCCTTATAGTAAAACGAGTTTTCGAAAAAGGGGCTTATGAATTAGTCAATTTTGAAGGGAACAAGTTGGAAGAGTCCCGAAATGGGCTCTACCTCAAGAAGTATTTTTCTTAGGTTATGGCCAAGCAATGGCTTCTTTGTATATTTTGTATTTTTGTACATTTTTTTCGAGAATTTTTGTGATATCAACACTTTTTTTATCTGCTTTGGCTGGTGTTGATGGATGACTTAGTCTATTTCGGATTCGCCGATGGTGCTAGTCGGCACACTCAGAATCTTGCTTCTGTAGCTTGGGTGATTTATTATCCATTTGGTCAGTTGATGGTGTCAAGGGGAGTATGTATTGGTCCTGCTTCAAATAACATTTCCGAATAATATGCCATTATTAATTTACTATCCGAAGCTATTTCTTATGGAATTGATTCGTTGGTAGTGTATCTTGACTCACAGCTGGTAGTGTCACAATTAAATAACATTTATCGAGTTCGGGATCCTTATTTATATCACCAATTTTTGAGAGTGATGGTGTTGCAATGATCATTTGTTTATATTACATATGTGCACATTCCACAATCTGAAAATTCATTAGCAGATTCTATCGCTAATCAAGCATTAGATTGGCATATCAATCATTCATCAAGTTAAAAAAAAACATCAAAAATCTGGAACTTTATATATATATATGTATGTATATGTATATGTATATGTATATGTATATGTATATGTATCATAAAAATTTCCATGTATACATAAAGTGTTCAAAAAATAATATACAAAATCGGGACTAAATGCCCATAATCATGTCCAGTCTATCTATCGACCCAGCTCATGATGAGCGGCTAAGAAGGTAACTACTGCATTGGCCACATGTTGAAGTATGCGGACCCAGTCCCATGGTACTCCTACCACGCGGTGCGGCATCTCCTTAGGTAGGTCCTCTATGGCTATCATCAATACCTAGTGAGTCAATCTCACCAATCTTCTTTGGACTACATATAAGACCCTCTCTATCTTAGTAGTTGCCTCTTCAGCACCTCTTCCGCGGGAATCCATCTGGTCTCACTAGACCCACATCTGGAACATGATCATTTTGTCAGTATTTTGTCCCATCAAAAATATTTCTAAGTTCATTTTCATATTTAAATAACAAAAACAAGAAATCTTAAAAATTGATAAAAACTTAGAAAATTGTTACCTATGTCTCCCCATGCTATGTTTGGTGGAAAAACCAAGTCTAGATCTCCTCATAAATCCATACCAGCATAAGGGTAGTCGTCGAATATGATGTTTGTTGGTCCCACCAGGCAAAACAATCATCATCGAAAGTCATCCTCAGCATGTCCCTGCCTCCAAGGCATTTCATCAAGTCAGCCCACCTACCCATCTGTGGATCTCGCGGGCTCATGATAGAGACAAATACCTTGGGATGTAGCCCAAGTACCTTCTCGAAGAAGAAGGAGCATAAAATGGTCCCATATCCAAATTTTTTAGTGTGACCTTTCTGAATGGACGTCAGTTGGCTCTTCATGGTTGTTAGAAGAGGTGTGCACCAATTGAACACAGTGGTTAGGCATTCCACTACCAGGCTCATGGACACCCGTGAAGCCTGATGTAGTGAAGTTGATCTGTTTACCCTGGCAATGGTAAACAACTGAATCTTGAGAGATAAACTATCCACATGTTTGATTGGAATCCGACTTCCAAACTTTTCCGGATGCCCAGGACAGTATATGTGTACATAGTCTTCTACTGAAAGACTACTCCGTGTCTGGTCTGTTGAATGCACAACCTCCCCTCTTCGGAAGACACCTGTGATAAAGTAGATGTCTTCCACCTCAATCTTGAGAGGCATCTGATGTATCATGAAGGCGTCATCCTCCATACTCCAGTAGTGGATCAATAACTCAAGCAGGCGTGTGTTCACTTTCATGTTCGGCATTTTGAAGAACTTCAACAAGCCCACCCTCTCAATGCCTCTAGTGTAGTTTGGTCATTCATTACCTCATTGTCAATTTTGGTATACTCTCTCTCTCTCCATGTGATAGTCATCCTAAAAGGAAATGAGTTTCAACCGTTAGCATTTGAGTTTGAATTTCAACTCACGTACACGCGGGTTCCCTTTACACACAGTCGCGTGTAGGGTCATCATATACACGAGTTGGTCAGAGCCAACCTGCGTGTACACAGAGTTGGATTTTTTGACAAGAATTCGCACAGTCAAATCTTAATTAAAACTTCTAAAAATCATTACAAAACATTGCAAGTATGGTTTGAGGGTTACCTGGTAACTTTGGCGCGATTTGAACGGTTGAATTCTTCAGAGGCAAGTTTGCTCCTTTTTGATCCATAACTTTTTGCCAAATGCAAATGAAAACTTTGTGAGTCTAAAAGTCAATATATAGCTTTGAAATTTTAAGATTTTTTCTCAAAACTTGATTTTTCTTCTCATGAATTTTTTGACTTGTGGCTTTGATTGTCGAGAATGGGTTATCGTTTCAGGATATTCTGGACACTTCTTCAAGATCTTATTTTAGTCCCATGACCGTTGACCCGTCATGGCAGGTATCGTTCACTTACTGGCATATAGGTTAGGGAACCCATTTTTCCATTGCACCTTGCATACTAGTCTCCGTTCAACGATACATTAGCCATAGGGTCGACCCCATCGTGTCTTGGTTAGCAAACCATGTTCACTCGCCGATTTTTTAAATCATGATGCAATGGTAGAGCCATCATTTACATGGGCATCGTAGTTAGAACCTCACTGACATTGGTTGCCCATGCTGTTTTACTAAGTAGGCTCGGGAGTCCTCTTTAGTCTTGCCATGACTTGTGCATTGAAGACACATTCTCTTTACTTCTACCCTAATTTCTAGCCTTATGCCCTAGAGGCTCCTTTGTGTTGAGTTGTATTGTTGCATTGCATTTTGACTATTTGCACCTTTTAGCCTTGAGCCGGCTTCACTTGGACTCGTGCTTAAGCCACTTATTTGACCATGTCTTCTGCAAGATCAACCATGCAATCACTTAGCTTCTGCAACTTGACACACCCTTTGACCCGTGGAAGGAAGATCCTTTTGAGTGTCCTTGACCAGTTTCACCTCCCTGCATTGAGCATTGGATTGTTCCCATGCCAGGAACTAGATCATCTATTTCTCTGACACTCATTCTTTCCACTATATTGTAGCATTCTTTTATTCTTTTTCCAACTTAAATAAAATTCAAAAAAAAATTATATATTCCAAAAAGAGCGGGAACTGAACAACATTTCCATATATTGTTGGCATCTAGAGTCAGTTGTGTCACCCTTGAACAAATCAGTCAAGAGAAAGTCTCTCCTCCATTTTGGGTAGGATTTAGTTTGACTTAGGTACGCCTTAACCTTGTTATTGAGTCAGTTCTCCTCCGATTGGTTACCTCTTCCAATCATATGGAGAGTTCGCTCGTGCCTCCTGCATGACGAACTTATACAAAGTTATCATATGCTACCATGTAGTCATCACTGAGTCGTGCTTTTGTTCAAGGGATGTAATCCTAAGTCGACCTCTCTGCGGTTTCTCTTGACCTATTTTTTAGCCAGCCATCCCTGGTTGTCAGTGTGATGTTCGTCATCACATCAGTTATATTAGTCTTTTCCTCGTGCTAGTTTGAGAAGGTCTCCATTGACTTCTTGTTGGCAGGTCTTGTCCTTATCGATGATGACATATTGCTCTGAGGGCAGGCCTAGAGCTGCACCCTGACACTATTTTCATTATTTATAGGTCACCTTGTGCTCAACATTGATCAGGATCACGGGTCTTTGACTGAGTGGTTTCCCTTGTGTTTGACATCATCTTTCATTATCACACATTGGGATTCGTGTAGTGCCTTGGTTTCCATTTGACCCTATTGGTGGATTCCTCGCCTCTGTGTCAGTTTTCATTATTGGTTGGTTCAGAGGGTTTCTATCGTGCGCTAGCTACATATTGTGTACATTGGAAATGTGCTTCGGTCGGGTTACTACATATTTTTTCATCTGATTCCTTCCACATTATTGGCCTACGGGTTACACTCGCACTAGATTGATGAAGGATGCCTTATTGCCTTCCTTCTAGCAGATCTTTTCCTATCGACTATGACTCATTGCTCTGGGGCAAAGATCTAGAGTCCATTTGGCAGTAACGTGGGGTTTGCAGTCATCAGTGGCAGATTCCTTCACTATCAATAGTGGGAAACCATCATTGTCCCCTAATTGATAGATTCTTCTAGGTGTTCGTCTTCAGCTCATTCATTCGCACTTGTTAGATTGTACTAGGTACCTTGACTCTCATTATCATTATCGATGAGTAGTCTCGTGTTTGTTAATGGTATACATCAATGACTGGTAATCAAATGATTTCTCACATGGTCGACTTAAGATCATTTATTCCCATTGTGTAGAAATGTACCACGGCGGTCAGTGAAGACCTAGGGTTGCATCAACATGTTTTGGTTCACTTGTCAATTGCTCTTGTTACTACTAGTCCACACCATCCACATTATATGTTGTAGTCCTTCACAGTAACATCTTATATGCTGGCATCTGAGTTGCGATGTCGTATCATCTTATTCCATCATGTTCATTTGGTACTATTGGGATGAGTTTTTGAAATTAGTGATTAGCTTCATTGATCATCTTGTTATATGTGATATTTAGACATGTACTTGTTCGATCACGATCAGATGATCCATTATGTACTTTTAGTCTTTTATACTTGTATACATAGTGGATCTACTTGTACTTTATATGCAGACATGCTTTACATTATTTGAGCATGGGTACGCCTGCCTCAGACAGTTGTTTCTTTCTTATCTCTTTTTGATGGCGTGCCAGGCTGAAATCTGGTGAAGTCCTTCTCAGTTTTGACAGGTTTCCTTTCCATATACTTAATACAATTCAGCCATCATGTACCTCCTCTGACCTCATATATTAGGGGGCATCTGTTATAGCTCCAAATATCACCCTTGGTATTTGTGATGCTTGGTTTATGGCCTAGGGCAACCCCTCCTTCCAGACTTGGTCCAAATATTTTAAAAACAGTGTTTTACTCCTTGTACACTACTTTTCCCTGTGATAAAAGTGTGTACACGCGGTTTAGTTTATATCCAACCCATGTATATGTGTTGGATATACACATATACATTTCCTTAACTATGGGTAGAGTTCATAGGTTTTACCTATTGATGACCTCCGAGTGCTCGTGGCCCAACTGTTTCCCAGCTAAAAAACTAATTGGGAGAAGTATAAATAGACATCTATGGGAAGGCCTTAAGGAGGAGAAGAGATATAATTACTATATTGAGATTATCCCCTAACTGAGTCTGAAGTATCCCTATGCTTCAAGCACTTCCCAAAGTTCAGAAAACCCTTGTTTCCTTGAGTGTTGATATTCTCCCACTTGCTTGAGATATCATGGTATTGGTTATGGAAGGAGGCTGTTGAAGACTGGGACTAGACGGATCTGGAGGATGGTTCTGCTTGGAGCCGGAAGAAGAAGACTCAGGTGAATTCTCTCTGTGTTGGTTATAGATTTCTACAATAAAAAGAAACACTGTCTTGTTCCTGAGATTAACTTTGTTTATGCATCAGATACTATTGTAATTCATGTATGAATGTCATTTTGATGTATAATTAATCATCTTGCTTATATGATATAAAGTTGATTTCATTAAAATGCTTTATCTATATGCTGCTATGTATGTTTGGATTGGTTGATTTGCAGATTCGAAGATTATCAGGAGTCACATAGGGTCTGAACCCTACTGGAACTACCCAAACGAAGGACATCTAAGTATGGTCGCTATCGCGTAGTTTGTTTATATAAGCATGTTTCCTAAGTTGTATGAGTGTTTCTTACTGTAATTTGCTCTTGCTGTGTTGGGGTTTCAACCCAAAGCCCTAGGGTACTTATTCCCGTAACAACAACAATGCAAATAATTAGTTACCTAATGCGAGTTGCTAGAAGAGACTCATTTTAGTTGTCATCTTTCGGATCAATGTCTCGGAGGCAGAGAAAATTGATTCCAAAGGCAGAGAGAGGCTAGACATATCGCCTGGAGGTAGTTTCAAGGTTGTACGAAATTATATGCACAAGAAATGCACACTTCTAAACTTTAGAGCGAGCCGCAAAGGAAGTGTGAGTTTGCGAGTGAGGGCTAAATCAGTTGCAGAGGGAGATAAGGGTGTCTTCCAGTTAATTTTTCCAGTTGAATATTGTCAAATCCTTTCCAGTTTGGAAGGTATATTATTTTACTCTTGAACTTTCTGAAGAAATAATGATCTACTACACTCATTTTCACTTTGGGTAGGGACAGTTGTCCAAAAATAACAGTGTCAATTTTTGTCTCTGCATATATTTCTCATTTTTGTAATTTATATTTCCATGGTTTTTTTATTGTGAACAATGCAATTGTCAATTTATCATTATTGTTTGTAAGTAAATAATAGAAGACAAATAAACACTAATGGTTAACAGATAAATCTCTAGTATTTTCATTCAAGGAATTTCACAGTCAATAGAGTCTCATTGACAACAATCTCATTATCATATTGTAGTAGTAAGGGTTTCATCGTCATATTCATTTTGAAGTTGTATGGTTTGCAATAAGGGTTTCAAAAGAGTGATCATTAGGAGTCAATATAAGCTTCACTATGTTGAGGATAGAATAAGCAGTTAAGCTAGTTTTGGCATCAAGTACATTATTTATTGTCACATAAATATTGCATCAATCTGAGATTGAATAATATTTTGCATTCATCAATATTGAAGAAGGTCAGTAGTCTATTGCTACATTGTCCTTATCATTTTACAACAAATGAAGGAGTCCAGCAGTAAGGTTTTCATTGTCATTCAGTGGTAAGGGTGTCATTGTAGGGTTTCACTAAATATCTTTTAAGTGGGTCATTAACCCTGGTATGAGAGCCCATAATTTTTTATCTAATTTATATTTCAGGGTGGTTTGGTGGTGCAAGGCATGTGTTTGAAGTCACCTTCAAGTTGTATCCTAAAAACACTTTAGGGTGGTAGGGTGGTGCAAGGGAAAGTTGGAGCTTGTAGGGCATTAGAGCATCCTTCCAGTGGGTGCTGGTAAAACAGGGTGTAGGAGCATCCTTTCAGGAGTTGGAGTTGCCTGATAAAACTAGAATTTTTTTCTAGAGTTCTAGGGGGTTGGTGCTTCCCTTTCAATTGGAGTCGATGTATTGTGCTCATAAATCATATTAGAGAAGTGTTTGTTGGTTTTTCTCCCGGAAGGGTTTCCACCTAAAAAATTTGTGTGCATTGTTATTTCTATGTGTTGATGTTTCATTATTATGTAATGCTCTAAAAATTAATAAATACTAATTGTAATGAGAACTATTGATGTTCTTATTCACCCCCCTCTTGGTAGTTCCAACATAATATACTTGATGAATTATTTGAAATAGTAAGGTAAATAAATGTATATGCTTTTCAACTTTTTTTCTTAATGAAATAGATAGGGATTATATTGAAAAGAAGAAAAACTAGATTCTAGGTCAATACCTTTCATTTCAAATATTTCATTGTCCAATCCCTTCCAAGCAGAGTTTTCCCTACTTCTATAATTTCTTTTTCTTACATTCCAACATTGTTATCTACCATATATCCTACAAAAGACACTTAGCAACAAAATATGCATGCATTACATCATAAAGTTATTAAGAGAAACTACAACCTGGCAGCCCCGCTTGTGGGTCTGATTTTCTCATATTTTCTTCATGTTCTAGATATTCTTGGCCTCAAGATTCAAATATGTGGCTCCTATTATTATGCCAAACTACGTTGATGTCCATCTCCTCTTTCTTGTTCTTTACACCATGATTGAGAGAAACTTCTAGTATTTCCACTTTGGCATTTCAAATTGTTTCCTCCACCTAAGAAGCTTAATTTTATTATCCACTAACACTAATTGCAAGGCTCTTTCCTTGTCCTCTAGTTAAATACGCTTGTTCATGAGCTCCAAAAAAACAATAATTGATTTCGATAATATGTTGATAATATGGTTCATTTGAGCCATAACTTTCTCAAAGTATCATTGATCCAAATAATTCATTGATCTAGAACAACTAATTTTCTCCTCAATGAAATTGTTAGCAAAGAAAAAGCATGCCTCACTATTGGATAACCAGTGCAGGAGAACCTAAAGAGGGATAATGACTCCTACCAAGATAAATAAATATTATGCTAACTGGATCCATGGAACAGGAAAAAAGAACCTCACACACATCCACCATTAAATTGCAATATGGACAGAGGATTTCTACAATAACTGAGGAATGTTTGAAACTTGAATGATTGCTTGGATTGCCAAGAAAATTTAAACTAGAGAGCCCAAAATTTCCTTAGTTTGACCCAAACAACTATCAACTATAATTCTTGTTGATTTCAATCAAGGACATCCTATAGGTTTCATTAATTCTTTCGTACTCCATATATGATTTAGTTGATAACTCTGCCTCCAATTTCCTTGTGATTGGTGCACGGTTAATTCAATAATTAATTATGAATGTTTATAATGAATCCAATTGGAATTTCGACGACTAGGGTATTTATTTCGGTTATCGAATCTCCCAACCTTTTCCTTTACAATTTGTTGTTGATTCATGAAAGGGGGTGTAACTTGTATATATATTATTGAGCTCCATCACACCTTGTTCTAGTCTAGTCGTTTTATTTGCTAGAGAATTTGCATCACTATTC
>APFE031520506.1:0-33384 GCA_000404065.3 Pinus taeda
CCACCTTCTCTTGATATCTGCACAAATTTGGCTTGCAATCCTGTTAGTTTTCACATGGATTCGTTCCCTCAACCTCCGTCCCCGCGTTCTGTTGATCCTCCGGATTGTATTGTCTTGTGTTTTCCCATTTCGAACTCCTCACCTGTTGTGAACGAAGATCAATTTGTCGACGAAGTTGGTGTTATGCAACCAACCTGCACCATCATTCATGGTGAGTGTGTGTGTGAATCTAAAGAAGAACCCACAGTGAAGGATGACTCCTTTCCAGCTACACCTCATCTGATTTATCCTAACATCCCTTGTGATTCTGCCACTGTTGATTTCCCCTGTGAAAACCCATTTTTGGATGTTTCTACTTCCGATCATTCATAAGACACGTCGGATGTCCGTCTATCATCATAGTGCAGAGAGGGCACATCTTCCTCTAAAAATATGTCCAATCCGTCATCTGTCATTTCTGAAAACACAGAGGGAGCATCTTTGATTCTCAGCTACCCCTCTGTCCGATTCATCAAATCATGAAGATGCCGACAAACATCCTGAATTTTCTGATCTTGGTTGTCGTGATCTCTCTACTTCTTCATCTGATAACGATGTTGATTCAATCATTGTTAATCTGTCTAAGACACTAGTCTACGATGATCTATATGTCAACAAAGTCGAAACCCCGCAGATTGTTGAGGCACTTCAGCACAAGATGATGGTTATGTTAGGCCCTCGTTATCCTGAGGTTGGTTTCACTTCTCGTCAGGAAATTGTCAAAACACTTAAGGCTCCTCATCACTCTCTGCTTTGCATTGAAGATCAACCAAACACCCAGATTTTGCTTCCTCTGCTCGAAGTACACGATCCCTTCGCTCATGCATTGGAGGAATCTTACACAACAAGCACACTTGCAAAATGTAAGTGGTCTACCTTTCTCACATTTGCTTGCATGTCACAGTCAAGGGAATGCATACACTTGACATCTGCACACAATGTAGCACAACACCATGGCAGCTCCATAGAGTCCCTGTGATGCGCTTTCACTCATGTTTGTTCTGTGGTCACTTGTAAGCTTGGAGTGTGTCCATCTTCATCATTATATCTTTCATGATTTCTAGTTTATGCAATGCGATGTTCGCAAACCGTGCCTTCACCAACAGGGGTCAACCAATGTGCCGGTGCCTTCATTGGAAGTATCACTTCACATGAGATGACCCACGCAATGTTAGCTTAGGAGTAGGAGTAGTGCTTGCTTTTGTGTTGTTTTCTTTTTTCTTTGTGTGTTTGTTTGTTTGCTTACTCGCTTTGCTTCTGCTTCTTGCTTTTCTTTTTGGTTTGTTTTCTTGTTATTATTCGTAGGTTAGTTTTGCGTGGACCATGTGCAACTCTTGAAACAAGCTGGGTAAAGTACGAGAGGAATTTGACAACTATCAACATTTGGTTATATGTTGTCTACTCTCTTATGTAAGAACTTATTGTCTTCAGCCCATGATACATCAATGAAAAATACATACTGTTTGAAGTGAACCTTGGTGAAAACACAATGCTTGTGCGCTAACTACTATCACCTACTCTAGTCGGTTGTTTTTGGGTTAATCCTTTTTAGCTTAGTCAAGTAGAGTAAGGTGTGGGGGAAAAACTTAACAAGCACGTCATAGGTATACATAAACTACTTCTCTGAAGGAACAACCTCTTCTGCTCTCAATAAGTCGGGATCCCTCTTCCGCCTCTGAAATGAACAAGTGCTATGCACAGTTATGAAGATGAAAAGTGAAAAAAATGAAAAAGTGAAAAAAGAAAATAAAAATAAAATGAAAATGAATAAGGTGAAGGAAGAGAAAGGCTTCATGCACAGAGAGGTGATGTATTTAACTCTACCGAGGTACTGACCAAGCTCGCTGGTAGTAGAGCGATGTTTGTGTTGCTGCTTGACTCCGCCGGGGTAATGTTCAGGCCTGCTGGCAGCGGAGCAACACCAGATATGAAACTAAGGATATGACGACTATACTTACTGTGCAACAATATACCCTTCAACCCAATTTGAAACAACTGTGTTGACTTGGCTTGGAATATGTGTCAATCGACCAAGATCTTGGCAGATGCTACATCTTACAATCAAGCAAGTGTGGAAACCAAGACGAACTCAGAATTGAACAATACTTCCGGAGGTGTTAGAATTGATTTTCACGAACAAGGTCCATTCAGGGCGCTGAAGTTCTACAATTGTGTCGCCAAGTGTTGTAGAGGATACAAACACCCTCCAAAAATTTTCCTTAGCTTTGTTTTGGAGCCTCCCTACCAACCTTTCACAACAACATGTCTTCTCTTGTCAAGTACACAAGCTTAAGTGATTTTCTTGCAGAATGACAGTCTGTCCATCAAAACTTGTTGCATCCCCTTCATAGGCTATTTAACAAGGCTTGGTCCAAATGCAGGTTGAGCAACTCTCTCAAGAAATTGCGCAATTTTGGAGGGAAACCAGCCTTCCCTCCAGAAATTGCGCAATTCTTTCTAGTAGCCTATTGGGCTCCAGAATTTTTTAATTTTTCCTGTCATTGTTCACTAAGAAAATTGTGCAATTCCTTCTAGCAGGGCTGCTCAGCCCATAAATTGCACAATTATGGACAACATTCAACTTCTCAGCCCATAAATTATGCAATTCTGGGTAGCAGTCAGCTGCTCACCCCAGAAATTGCGCAATCCCTCTAGGACAACCAGCCTAGCAACTAACATAAATGATGCAAATCCACCTAGGACAACTGCTCAACCCAAAATTTGAGTAATCCTAGGAGACAGTCACCTGTTCCTCTCATAAATTGGGCAATCTCTTTGGGACATCCATATCTGCTCAACCCAGAAACTGCACAAATTTTTATCCGAAGCCCGCAGACCGATGCATGTGCCTTTAGGTTGATTAGTTCCCTCCGGGACCAAGTAAAACTGATTTGCATGCATGGACTATTTGTCCCAAGGCATCCCTTGATTTAGGGGTATATCTTTAGCAGTTGGAGGTTACATGCAAGGATAATTTCAAAAACCTCTCACCAAATGTCGCTCTTCCTAGATTTGTGGCATGCGCATCACATCTTCGATTTGATCAAAACTCATGATCCAGACGTTGCAGTGCTCTTTCCTCGCATCGAGCTCATAGCTCTGACATCCCACATTGCATCTAGGAGTCATTAGCACATTCAGCTCAGTTTTCTTGGGGTAAGCCCACTGTTCATGACTTGCGCTATGATTTTGTCTCTTTTTGTGTTTCACTTTGTGCAAGTCCTGTCTGTTTGATTTCAATGAGCACTTGCTGTCATTTACATGCATACTAGCTTGTACTAGCATCGTTTCAATTTTCGTTAACATCTCACTGCTGTCGCATGGATGAAACTGTTTTTGCACGGACCGTCGTCATTGTGGCGACTCGTTTCACACACTTGCATGCTTTCTCGTTTCCTGAATCCTACACTTGTTGTTTTCATGAATGATCATTCACTCTTATTTGCACTCATCTCATCATGCATTCACACTTCTCATGTTTTCATTTGCCCGTCAGCCGAACTGGGCTGGCTTGGCCCGGATCATGCCTTGCTCGGCTAAAACTGCGTATTTCCGAAAGCGAAGGCTCTGCCTTCCCTCTAGAAATTGTGAAAGTCTAGCGAGACACTGACGTCTAGAATTGTACTGTAAAATTCTTAGAGGCAGTGTCCCATTGGCCCCAGAAACTACACAATGAAGTTTGCTAGTTGCATGTCACCACTGACTGAAATTGCGGATTGCACAATTTCAATCCTCAGTAGGCTAGGCTGGATTGTGCATTGCGCAGTTCCAATAGTTAGTCAACCTCTTGACAACCTAGACTATGCCTTGCGCAGTTTTGGCATTCAGTCTCCTGACCTCTCGACAGAAATTGCGCGACCTTCATGATGAGTCACACAGGTATGTTGCAAGTCAATTCTCAAGTTCGTTTTGGTTTTTGACTGGCATATTGCTTGCCATGAGTGTTTCCATGTCTCCACGTATCATAGGTGTTCATATGACTCTTAGCAGCATAGGTACAATGGTTTCCAAGAGAGCAAAGTCGAAGACATCGTTCAAAGCACACTTGGGGATGCAGTCGATCAAGTGTCTATGAACTTTCCTACCCATGAAAACATCAAGTTGTTCATAGACAAGGACATCAAGATACGACGAGAACAATATCACAGAAAGAAACACCATGAACAACAACTGAAGACAACATACCGGATCCAACGAACGCAAGAGGAAGGTTGTTGACAACACAGAGGTGAAACAAAGTTGCAAGCTCAATCATATCCCCTTGTGATGAAAGCAACTTCAGAGACTTAGGTTATGAGTTGACGACGCGAGATGGAGATCATACGAAGGTAGAGAAAGGAACATAGAAGGAGTTGCATGTGCTGAAGGAGCAACTCAAGGAAGAACATGAGCTGCATAGACAAGAGAATGAGTTGCAACAAGAATAGGTACAACAAGGTGTTTTGGAGAATTTGGTATGTACAGATAAATACTAATTCCCTAGATAAGTAGCTGTATCTAGAACAACATTTTAAAGTGTTTTAGACTTTTCCTATAAGCAATAGATAAGATTAGAAGATAAGAAAACCTACTTGTAGTTCCGCTTTCCTCTCGTCTCCCTTGTATCAATCGTGTCACTCCTTCTCGTACTTAATACGCTTGAGAAGTACCCCATAAACACAACAAAAAACAAAGAACTGATCAAAGCATACAATCTATTGAATATAAGTGAAAGGAATCAGATACAATTCACACATATAAGCATTATGAAACAACAAACATATGGGAAAAAGGTTCAAACAATTTATTAGATAGAAGAAGGAATTACAACCATTGGTGTCTGATTCAAAGCCATTCCTCCAACATGGATCCCATCCACATCACATCAAAAGCATGACAAACTTGTAGCGTTACAATACTTGCTTCAAAGCCAAATCTCATAGCAGCATTATCTCCTTACAATTCAACATAATCCAATTTCTGATCACTTAAATGAGTGGTCAATTTATAGGAAGATGAAGGAGGTGTTTTCATAAATGGTGGCATTGAATGGCCTTCCATACTTACAATTAGTTCCATGGAGGAAGGGATGAGAGGATAAGATGCACCTTAACTCATTCCTCATCCATTTTTGAGCTCATAGGAGTTGATAAGTGAGGGAACCTTCTAGATGACTCGAGAAGATAAGAATATTCCCCAAACCCTATGTGAATTTCGCTCATTCTCGCCCAGCGCAGGTGAAAGGAAGCCTAAGTGATCTGTAGAGCACCCTGGAAGTGGACTCAACTACGCTGCAGTGCACCTTTACAAGGGCTTACTTGCACTGGTCCCTCTAGAGGCTATTTCTGGATGTCTTCAAGTCATGAAACTGTGTGGGAAGGATGCATTCAAAAGGGTGTCTTGTTTAGGGCATGAAGCAGCTGAAAATAGGGTTTGATGAGCCCTAAAACACTGATATGGATGTTGGGTTTTGATGTGCCCAAATGGATCTGTAACATAGGGGGCGCAACATGCACTCACGGATGAAATTGCACCTGTACAAGTTATAGATCCATCCCAGCAGCTGACACAGAGCAGACAAGGTGAGCAGTGTTGTTGATCACATGCAAGGGAATGCAGCAACATGCATGTCATTGTGCACACTCATGTGATCCCACCCATTCAACACACTCACTGAGGCAAAGACAACAAGCAAGTCCGACTGGAGTTGAACATGCAGTTGACAATTGATGCACATGACCACCAGCACACACTAGAATATTAGTAGGGACACTATGCATCAGTGTGTTGTCGATTTGGGTGCACCCAAGAAGACCATGTGTATGCTAGCCGATGAGTTGGATGGAGGAACCATACCAATGCACCCGGATGCAACAGAGGCAAGAGTTCGCTTCAACAAGATGTCACTATGGAGCTCATACACATTATCATGGATGACCAAGCTTGGCAACAACTCACCACCTTCACTATCACAAGCATGTCAAAGAGTTGGTCTCACCGCAACGGATCGAGTGTCAGTGATGTCTTGCATGGCTTGCTCAACCCATTTTGTCTCACATGGGCACATGTGCATTGTAATGTAACGTCTTGTCAAGTGGAAGTTCAAGTGTCGATAGTTGAATGTAATAATAATAGAGTAGTTGAAGAGTCATGAGGATAGATGAACGGTCATAAAGGGGAATGCCAAGGGTCACCCCACCCTTTGCTATAAATAGAACTTCATAACTCATTGTATGGGCTTTTGGTCAGCCAAGCTTTTGATAGGACTATCTTAGAGAAAGCTTGGACAATATTGTAATGAGCCTTGACTTCTCCACTGCGCAAAGTTAGTACATCTCTTTGGAGGAGTAGGCGGTTGTGGCTGTAATGTTCCACTGTCGAAACTAGTAGTTGGACATGAATGTATTGTATGACTGGAACTTACACTTCTTAATATAACAAGAGCCAACACGTTTCATGCATATGTTGTATTGTTTTTCATCTATGTGTTCACTCTAAATGATATATGTATCTTTTTGCTTACGCATGCATGTATAGCTATTTCTGTGTATGTATGTATGGATATTTCTAAAACATGATGTTGGTTTAACCATCACTTTGGATTGCTAGCTAACATGCCTTCCATGTTGTGATGCATCCTTACTCATGTGTTCCCTTCTTAACTCCGTGCTATCACAGATTTCCAAGGGGTGCACTCATCTCAACCCCCGTGTGTTTGAACCTATCATGCAGCTTCCTTGACTTATTGTAGTTGTCACACCCTTGCTACCAACAGAGACATCTTACTTGCCTCTGTGCGAAATCGCAGTCAAGGCATTACTGTACGACTTACTACTGGGACTCCTACATCAAACCGTTTGAGGTCTAATTGGGACTTCTTGCGAGAGAGATCCCCTAACATGTTGGCAGGACCAAAACCCTCAACAAGTTAATTAATTTATTAATATAGATAATTAATTAAATATAGTTAATTTATTATTATTTATTTTTCTTAGTTAATAATAATAATTATAATTTATATAATAAAAATATTATTATTATAATTAAATAATAATATTAATTATATTATTATTGTTAATATATTATTCAGAGTGATCTAACGAGGCGGAGGAATTGTGTGGACAGCCAAAAGTGGTCGGAATGTGGACAAAAAAATTTCAAAAAATCTTGTAGAGGCAGTCTTTGAATCGTCTTTTTGATTGTGGAAATGGATTCAACACCATCAAAAACTTCTGCGACACCTAGAATTTTGAAGTTTAACAACTATAACTTGGATTTATAAAAATCCTTGCTGGATTTTCTCTAAATATGACCATAATTTCCATAACTTTTCGAGCAACTCCTCACCCTCATATTATTCATTCTCTCTTCTATGTTATAGGGAAATTTTATATATTGATAATGTTTTTATAAAAAAATGAAATGAAATGACATTTTAATGTCTACCAAATTAAAAATAATCTATTAAACCAATATATAGATAAATATTTGAATAAAAATACCGGAATACCAACTATAAATACCAACTATGGCCCACTTAAGATTGGGGTTCATATTGTTTACTCATGTCCTTTCTTTTCTCTACTGGTTTGACCTCTCCGAGGTCCAACCAAGTTTGCTTTTGCTTCTAACCTCTTCTCCAACCGACCGAACTAGATCCGACCAATCTTCTCCAACGGACTTAACTCCTCTTTGACAGAACAATTCAAGCCCCATCTCCACTATTTGATAAAAGCTATAACGTTAACTCAACGAGAACCAGGAAATTCGAACAAAATATTTTCTTATAAAATAATAAATAATTTCTGATTGCGATGAGCTAAACTAACACAATTTTATAATACAAGGGTTTAATTTTTCACATTCTACTAGATATTAACAAAATTTTGTTATAAAATAATGATGAGACATTGTTTAAATTTAATAATGTTTCTTACAACATGTTCACTGCAAGAATATTTTTGTTTATATCATAAATTATAGGTTGATTTTTTCTTATTTTAGATTAACTTATAGATTAAAGGAAAAATAAAAAGAAAATCATTTTAACATTTACGAGGCTAAAGATAGTTTATGGGATCGATTGCTTCTTCATCTGGTTGATGTATTCTACCTTTTTTTTGTGAAGTCTCACAATAAACACTCCCAGCTTATTAACAAATCCTTTGCTAAATAGATTATTCCAAGAGCTAGCTGTCACAATATCTGGATAACTTTCCCTATTGTATTTGAAGGCCTCACATATTAAAATGAAGTGCTTTTCTGTTTCCACTTTTCTGGAAGAACAAAAAACAAACTTTTTCCTCCTACACTTCTTTTGGCCTTTTTCAACACCCTATTTCACAACTGAGTTGATGAGAATTAGTCCTTAACTAAGTAATAATAATTTTGGCTCTCCAAGAAATATTGACCATTATGTATGCTTTTTGTTGATGGCAAATAACCCATTTACTAAACCATTTGTTATTTTGTTGCATCCAAGTCTTCTTTCTTTTGCATTATTTTGAAGATGTTGTATTGATTTTTTGGTTGTGTTTTGATATATCATGTATATCATTCCATATTTGGTTTATTAAGAAGTTGAAAAGACTAGCTACTCAAACTTTTATGTTGAATCTATTACTTTTGTGCTATACTTGTACTTTACGGTTGAATGGAGTACTTTTGTGCTATACTTGTTCATAGGTGAAACAATGTATCATCATATACATCTCATTTTCAACTTCTCTTTATACATATAGAGCTCAGTGATTTTTCTTGATTAGAACCTAATTTGAGCTCACATAGTAAACATTCATATATATAGAGATTCTCTTTTAGCGTAATGGTTATCATGTAAATCTCCCATTAATAGAATCTCATCACAAAGATCTTGTTATGACTTCTCTAAAACTTTTTTAATCACTACATATCATAAATTATAGTGCTGATTGGAACTCTACATCTATTGAGGCTTGCTTATGGGATTGGATGTTTGTAAACCACCAATTTCATGCTCTACCTTTAGTAAACATTTATATGTATAAAGATTCTCTTTTAAAGGAATGGTTATTATGTAAATCTCCCATTAATAGAATCTCATCACAAAGATCTTGTTATGACTTCTCTAAAACTTTTTTAATCACTAAATAGCATAAATTATAGTGCTAATTTGGAACTCTACATCTATTGAGGCTTGCTTACGGGATTGGATGTTTGTAAACCACCAATTTCGTGCTCTACATTTATTCATATTTTTTTCATGGAATTTGGAGATCCAAAAATGTTTATACTTTTGAAAATATATCATACGACATAATGTCAAAGAATGAGGGTGTGAGGACATCTAGGACTTTTTAGGCACATCCAACTCACTAATATTTGAGAGAGATTCCTAGTTAGTTTCTTTGATAAGGCGTCTTGTATGCAATTGTGTAGAACCTTGGCATACATTACATTGATCATATATAAAATATTATTTATATCTATAATTTTTTTACTTTTACATTATCTTATTATTATTTATTTTCATCCTCTCTATCTATATATATATTTAAAATATATATATCTATTATTTAAAATTAATATCATTTTTTAATAAAATCAATAAAAAATATATTTATTTTTTATAAACATAAGTAACAAATAAACAACTCCAAACTATAAATAATAATAAAAACAGGTTACAAGTACATGGTGCACAATTCAATGCACATAACCATATTTTAATTTCAACGGTCACATTGGTCTCTGTGCAGACCATATTTTAAATACACATTTTCATGTCAAAGGCCGCATTGGGCTCTGTGCGCACGCTAGCGGCGGATTTGAAAGAGGGAAAAACTTTCAAAATTCTTGAAATCCGATATATATTATCACAGTTACACGCTTGGCCGGCAGAGCAAGAAAGATTGGAGGGCGAAAGATTGTAGAGTATGTGATAGATGGTAGCTAGTAGGCATTTGCTACCCTGGTTGGCAGAGCAAGAAAGAGTGGAGGGCGAAAGATTGTACAATATCTGATAGATGGTAGCTGGTAGGCATTTTCTAGCCTGGTCGGCAGGAGCCAGAGTAGAGAATTTTGGCCTTTCATTTGCTACCTTGGTCGACAGAGCAAGAGTAGAGAGCAGAAGATTTGAGAGATGGTGGGCTTCTTATTTTTAGTTGGAGCTTGGCGGAGAAGGACAGAGCAGAAGATCGTAGAGATGATGGGCTTATTTTCACTGGAGCTTGGTTGAGAAGGAGATTGGTAGAACAAATTAGATAATAGAGCCTGACAGATTTTGGAATTTGTTGGGTTTAGATAGAAGAGCAGGACAGATTTTGCTGTTTGTTGCATTTTGGTACTCTGTGTTATTTTGCTATTTGTTGCATTTTGGTACTCTGTGTTATTTTGCTGTTTGTTGCATTTTGGTACTCTGTGTTTTCTTTTTTCCTGGAGCATGGCCATGCTTAATTTCTGTCTGCATTTTCTTTTACTTTTTATCTGTTTTGTTTATGTTTATTTTCTTTTCCTGGTTGGTCTCGATTTCGGTTTGTTTGCTGTTTTTTTTGGTTCTGGTGGTTGGTGTAGATTTGGGTTTGTTTGCTGTTCTTTTGCTTTTGGTTTGAGAGGTTGGTACTTGTTTGCTGGGTCAAAGAGTTAGGGTGATGTTGTAATGAGCAAAAGAGAGAGGGCGATTTTGCAATGAGCATTAAGACGGGATGATTGATTTAATTGGGAAGACTGATAAGGTACTGTTTTATTTATTTGGTATTTAAATTTTTGATGGTAGTATTACATAATTGTATTTCAATATTTTATGGATAGATTAGTGTTTTTACTCGAAGTTTTATCATATATATATTTTTTTCTTTGGATTAACTTGTGCAGTTTTCTCTTGAGGTGCAGGTGCAGGTGAAGAACTATATGACCAATAAATAGTCCTGGAAAACACTGCTGAGGTGTATTTTTTTAGATTATAGGTGAGATTAACCTTAACTTTTTGGTTTCTCTCCTATCTCATAAGATTAGGGATTAGATACATATGCACTATGGTTTTAGTTAAAAACTTCTTATTCCCAATTGCATTTGCATGCAAGGGTTGGGAAAGATTTTATAATTTTTGATGAGTTTAGTTCTTTTATGTTTCTGGTTTTTGGTTGGGAAAGACTTTATAATCTTTGATGAGTTTAGTTTTTCTATGTTTTTAGCTTTTTTTTGGTACTGTTTATGTCATAATAGGTTTTAATTTTTGAGTATTGTTATCAAATTTCAATAAATTGAGAGTGATTTAGTGTTAGCATAAAACCCTTTAATGTTCAAATCTAAATAAGGTTTGAGGTTTCCAGAAATTTCTTTTTAGAAATTGTTTTTAGAAGTTTATAATCTGTGATGTGTTTGGTTCTTCAAATTCTTTGGGTTTTATTTTTTGGTACTGTTTATTAGGTTTTATTTTTTGAATATTGTTTATGAAATTTCAACATATTTGTGCTGATTTAGCATTAACATAAAACTCTCTAATAACCAAGTCTATAAAAGATTTTGGGGTTTCCAGAGTCTTGTTTTTAGAAACTTTTTATAGTTGTAGAAGTTCAATATGTAGAGGTGAGTAGTACAAATAATTCTTCATTACCTTATCAGAACCACAACAACCTATTTACATATTCTTGGATTAACTAGACATATAACTAAGGGTATGTTAAGAGTTGAATTAAACAACTATCATGTAGACTTAAGCAAATTAAGCTACCAACATATTACTCGTAAATGCGTCATTATTACCTTGTATGAGTTCATCATATATATAGATAAATAAGCAACTTGTAAACTAGCAAATATTCTCCTAGATAGCTGCTACATGAGATAATAGAACTACTAAGTGGTGAGTGATCAGAGTGTAATACCTGTTTTCATGGAATATAAGTGAATTCTTAGCCCTATACGCAGCTTGCTCTTAGTATGCTTAAGCTTGTTCTGAATTGAGCTTTAGTGTTTACACTATTATATCGTTTAGTAATTGAGATTAGCCTAGAATTACACCTTACCCTGATACCAATCTCTAGGCTGAATAGAATGACCTGTACTCGGATTAAAGAGTTAGCCAAGGTGTGATTCAGGTCAACAAGACTCACTGAATAAAATGACCTGAAATAACCCCCTAATCAGTAGTATTATGTATAATAGATGACATGAAAACTAGGCTTTAATTACATGCATATCATAGCCAATTAATGCAATACCAAGGGCATAGACTAGATTACAATATATTAGTATCTACTGAGTAGAGTATAAACCATGGCCCTAGTGGCAGGGTAATATGGACTACAGTCAATTTCTCTAGTCACTCATGATAAAACTGTTACAACACTAACTCAAACTAATTAAGGGTACCTGTAAGGCTGGGAATAGTGATGCTTTATAATATATATAGCACATAACTCTTGTATTTCTACGGTTTATGTCATAGTTCTACTGTTTATGTCATAGCTCTATTCGCACTTACTGAATATTTTTAATTGCACTATATAGTGTCTATATACCGTCATAACTTAGGAGCATTTAAACAGGGTCCCTTCACTGTGTTTAGTGTCTGTACAATTATAACATAGGAGCTTAATGTAGGTAGGCCCTAGGGTACATTCACTAGTTAGATTCCTTTAGACTTTTCACTTCATTATAATTGATTTAAAATGCATCCTTAAAACTGCTTAGGAATGAGCCAGCCTTTAGTCTTCTGACTTTATTATAATTGATTTAAAATGCATTCTTAAAACTGCTTCAGGAATGAGCCAAATTCCTTTAGTCTTTTGACTTTATTATAATTGATTTAAAATGCATACTTCAAACTGCTTGAGGAATGAGCCAGTAAGGGACTTTAAAGGTGTCAGAATCAAATCAATAAGATAAAAATTCAATCAATTTAAAATTTATCCTTAAATCTACTTTAGGAATGAGCCTATAAGGGATTTTAAAGGTATGAGAAATCCAAGAGTGAGGTAGATGAAACATGGAGCCAGAAATGGCATGGATGTAAGAGGATGGTAAAGAGGATGATGTTACCAGAAATGGCATGGATGTAAGAGGATGGTAAAGAGGATGATGTTACCAGTAAGGTGCTGTAACACACCCTTGTGAACTTTTTTTTTCTTAATCTATCTTATGAGGTATCTTGTGCCACCTTTGTAAACTTTTTATTCGTAACCTATTTTATGAGGTATCCTGAGCCAATATTATGAGCAGTCAAACCAAACTGTTGGTGTTGGTTATCTACTTTCTATCCCTTCTTCTGGGTTTTCCCTTCAACTAAGCTAAATAAATGCACAGAGTGGATGTCAATTAAAAGGATCTGCTAATGAAGCTATGAGCAAGAGGGGTATTCTGTATGGTGGGGAGGAAAAGGATGCAAGAGCATCAGGCCAGTAAACATTCAAATGAACCTGGTCATTCTAGTTGGTTGGATGCCAATGGTGAGAAGATTTTAATTGAAATGATCACCTATTGTGCACCCAATAATTAGGGATGGAGGGCTGACATATTGCTATTAACCAGAACAGACCCAATTCAGCATGTCTTGCAGCATATAATACACAGTTTATTGATGCGTGTGTCTATAATTTTCTGGAAGAAAGGCTTGATGACTTTATTAGCAGGCTTTTTATTTGATGACTCGCACAATTAATCATAATCAAGTGTCTAGACTTTTTGGGCCGTTGTATGGCACACAATTCTCGTGGCGTGTCTAGATTTTTCACAAAGAAAGGGTGTCAGGATTGCTCTATGAAAAGCTTGCTGTGAGGACGAACAGTAAACTTTATCTATAAGACTATAACTTATATCTGGGGTACTAGGGGTTTCTATGTATACGTATATGGTATTGTTTGTTTTCTTAATCAGTGTAAACGGTTGTGTATCTTCCCTCTGATTTAAAATTGGTCACTTAGTGATCAGTCTGCCCTACTCAATGTTTTGATTTGATAATTGGTTGGTCACTTTGTTATCAGTCTGTAGCACTCAGTATTTTCATTTGATAATTGGTTATTTGCATAGTTTGTTACCATGTCCGAACAAGGTGTCTGTGTTGAGGTAGATATCCCAATGCGTAGTTCTAATTCACAGTCTAGCTCCCATGAACAACCATTTGGATCCACTCGAGTTTAATTAGGGTAAAGTTTTTTCCCATTTGAAAACCATTGCAATTTACGGAGACTGAATTACCATCTTCTTTCCAATCGAGGAGTCTTTCAAGTTTAGGGCAAGATTTAAGATGGTCAATCTCTGCTGGTGGATCAAGAGGTTGCTACTTGTACAATGCCTAAATCCCCTTATTTATTAGGACTTTGATTGAATAGCTTGCATGAGAAGTTCCAGATCCTTGGAATGTCCTAGTACCACTGGAATGTCAACTTTTTTGACCAACAGTAGATGAGGATTGACATTCTTCGATCTCCGCCTTGTTAAAATATGGATTGCGGTACCAGATATGTGCAATTCTTATAAAAAATCAGATTGCCTGGAAATGCATACCCATTGTCCTTCCTCTAGGTTTTTTTTTGGAGATTTGTAGCCTATCAGCTGCCCTCTCAACTTTTGCACATACAGCTAATAATTCTTTTTTATGTCCCAGTTCTACGATAGATAGCATTGATAAGAAATGAATACTTCAAAGTTTCATGCTCTTCCTATTTTGAGGTGTTGTCCGGATAAATATGGCTTGAAATTTTCAACAACATGCATAAAGGTCAATATTTCCTTATCATAGATGCATAAAAGCTTCTCTTTGTGAATCAATTTCTACTTTGAAAAGCAATAGGCTACTGTTTTTGCCTGACCAGTGTTCATGTCAGTGCTCAAGGCATCATATTTCACTTCAAAAGTCTGTGAGAGCCGGCCTTCTGTTACAAGTATTTGGCAGATGCCTGCTTGAGTTGGTACAGTTTGCCATGTACAGTGACTTTTTTTTTTTTGTTTTTTGTTTTTTGTTTTAATAGTCACAGTAATTCTTTGGATTTGCTTTATTTATCTATTTAGTCCAACAAACCTTTTGAAGAATGAGTTACAAGAAATGCAATGTGGTGAGTGAGGACCTTCAAATCTTCAGTCTGACCCTATCTAAACCTAGTTGTTACACTACTGGAGAGACAAACTTAAGTTACTAATGAAGTCATTTAGATTCACCTTTTGTAACAAGTATTTGACAGATGCCTGCTTGAGTGTTACAATATGTCATGTAGAGTGAACTTTTCATTTATCATAATAATTCCTTGGATTGCCTTCATTTATCTATTTAGTTCAACAAACCTTTTGAAGAACGAATTACAGAAAATGCAATGTGGTGAGCTTGGACCGAACATGCAACCTTCAGTGTGATGCTCGTATTTGACAGATGCCTGCTTGAGTGTTACAGTTTGCCATGTAGAGTGAACTTTATTTTGTCATAGTAATTCCTTGGATTGCCTTCATTTATCTATTTAGTTCAACAAACCTTTTGAAGAACGAATTACAGAAAATGCAATGTGGTGAGTGTGGACCTAACATGCAACCTTCAGTCTGATGCTCTCCAAGCCTAGGTGTCACACTACGAATAGACATACAAGTTCTCAATGAAGTCATTTAGTTTCACCTCCTGTTACAAGTACTTGACAGATGCCTGCTTGAGTGTTGCAGTTTGCCATGTAGAGTGAAATTTTCTTTTGTCATAGTAGTTCCTTGGACTGCCTTCATTTAATTAGTTCAACAAACCTTTTGAAGAATTGATTACAGAAAAATGCAATGTGGTAAGTGTGGACGGAACATGCAACCTTAGATATTCAGTCTGATGCTCTCCAAATGTAGGTGTCACACTAGTGGATAGACAAACTTAAATTATTAATGAAGTCATTTAGTTTTTCACCTTCTGTTACAACAGGAATGAACTTTTCTTTTGTCATAGTAATTCCCTATATTGCCTTCATTTATCGATTTAGTGTTCAACAAACCTTTTAAAGAATGAATTACAAAAATACAATGGTGGTGAGTGTGGACCGAACATGCAACCTTCAGATCTTCAGTCTGATGCTCCCCAGACCTATCTGTCACACTACTGGATAGACAGGGGCTTTTACTAGACACAATCTGATACATGTCCAATAATTATTTTACTGTTATTTCTCTTTCATCCTTAAGATACCTGTATGGGGAATATTCATTTCTATTGCTCTTGAAGGTAAATTGCACATATTATATTCATCCTATATAATCAACAATGAATATATCTTTATTTTTTTGAATGTTGTGTAGCTTTTCAAAGTAACAAATTAATCATGCATAAATAAGCTCTTCTGGACTTTGATAGATAGTCTGATCAATATGGTACAAGTCAATTGATGTACCATATGTAAAACATACTGAATTGTACAATGGGTTTGGTTCCCAACTGTACCGGTTCAGCAAAATTTATAATGGCTGTACATCGTTATTAATGAAAAAAGACTCAATTGAGTAGTTTGTCTTACGCTGTAGGACAAAACAGATTCAATTCAGTAGTTTTTCTTACGGTGTGATGCAGGAGCATCTGGTCGACAGGGTGAAGACCGAGAAAGGGCGGACAAAGTTTCTGAAGAAGATTGGGAAAGATGAACAGTTCGACAAATGGACAGCAAGTCTGTCAGAGTTCTTGCATTTTTATTTAATTTCTTCCAAAGTCAACTACAACATTTAGATTCTGTTGGTTAATTTTTATTTATTTTACTTTACTGTAGCAACATGTGTTAATTATAGCTATTAGAATTAGATTAATACCAATAAGCAATGTAAACAGCAAACCCTTGTGGGACCAAAGAGACAAGGTAAACAAACGAATAGACAGGTAAAGTAAGTATGTAGTAACTGCCAGGCAAACTGTAATAGAATAACTATCTAACAAACTGTAAGGAATAACTATCTGCAGTTATCTAACTGCCTGTAACTATTGTATAAAAGAACAGACCAAATACCCCAGACGGGTTCAGCAGCTAAGCAATTGAAAGAGAGAATTAGAGAAATATATGCCAAATTCCCTTCATCTAAATTCTGTGCACAAATAGATGTATGAATGAAATACATAAGTCCTCTGTATTAGAAATTTCTATATATATTTCTGTACAATTAATTCGTGCAAGCAAACATAGTGACAGAGACTCACAAAAAAGTTCACATATATATTATTGCATATCCAATATCGTTGCAGGAAAATACATGACCGATATTCCAAATACCACAAGTCTAAAGATAAGCCAAGACCGAGAGTGAGCAACAGGCGGAAAGAAGCAAACAGTGTCGAAGAACACAACGACCCACAGTCGAAACCGGGTAAGCAACAACAACATCAAACTTAATCATAGATTACATATTCCAGTATAATACATTGCAGGCTTGCCAAATTTAAAGTTACATGAATGAACTGTGTGACGAGGGTTCGATGAACCGAACCATCAACTAACAGAACCTACAGCAACCCTCTACATCACGGATACGGGTCGGAACAGCCCAAACATTAAATGCTACATCTATTAATCATATAGACACAAATAATTACAGCGAGAACAGAGAGCCACGGAAGCATCCAACATACAGACTACAGACACAAGCAGATACAGTGAAAACGAAGAGCCACCAAGATAAGAACAGAGCTACCCGGAAGAATATCGACCGAACTCTTTGCGAGAGCCACGGAACCGGTCACCTGCAACCATTACAAAGCAGTTAAGTTAGGGTTTGTTGTCAAACTAAAACCCTCGAACCAAAAACCAAACCGTAAGGGCAAAAATGAATTAGCAAGAAGCGAAGCCGTGTATGGCTAAAGGGGAGAGCCATACTTGAAAGTGAACCAAGTCCACAACTCACCGAAACGAAGCGAAACCCTGACCACGGAGGGGCCGAGTGTTGTTAGACATAGCTCGAATAGCAAACAAAGAACTATAGCAGGGAACAAGTGAATTACCTGAGCACAGAGCCGAGTGCCAGAGAAAGCCCAGGTTGCAGACCAACGAACTGCACATTGTCAACTGGGCAAACCAGAAACCCTCAACACCAGCATTCACCACAAAATTATAGCGCCATTGACCGAGACAAACAGTAAACACAGAAGTAGAACTAGTCGACTGAGCATACACGAACGAGAATACAGTATCAAACCACATCGTTTAGCCAATAAACCATCAGAAACGTAACAGTGTATCACCACAGACGGATAGTAACCAGAGACGGAGCCGAGCATCAGAACAAAACCACAGAGCAGCGAAACGACGAGGTGAAAATGACCAAATGAGCGTGAATTGACAAAGTGAAAAGGTAGTAAGGAGATTAGGGTTCGGCAGCTTCGAGGAGGATAGGTGTCGCAGCGAGGACATGTAAGTACCGTGGGTTGATTGATAATCACCTACCGCATTCAATTGCAAATCAAACCATATTCAATACCCGAATATCAGCGAAGGACCGCGAAGGACTGTGCTGGCGTGGGACCATGTGGGCTGGCCACATCAATTGGTATCAGAGCAGTTTTTTTTATTAATATTTAGAGGAAGATGGCAGAAGGAAAAGCGCCAAGGCGAGGACGTGGAAGAGGTGCACGTAGGGGAGTGGATGAAAGATTAAGAGAATAGATTAGAGTTCTTACAGCTCGCTTGGAAGCAGTGGAAGCGGGTAGACGAAGAGACCTGGAACTGGGAGATGACAGTGAGGAAGAAGTGGTAGCTGCTACAGACGAGTCTGATGAGGAAGCTCTAGAATTGAGACTGCTGCGTTCAATCTTATTGGCGAGCAGCAAACCAAAAACAGAAATTTCAAATTACGATGGCAGTCTATCTGCTGATATCCTACTAGATTGGATAAGCGAAATAGATAAATATTTCGAGAATGAGGAAGTTAAGGAGGATAAGAGAGTCAAGTTCGCTGCTACTAAGTTGAAAGGACATGCCCTCTTGTGGTGGGATAATGTCCAAGCAGACAGAAAAAGAGTGAACAAATTACCCATACGAAAATGGTCAAGGATGGTAGCGAAACTGAAGGGCAGATTTCTGCCGAAAGATTACCCAGTTGAATTATGTCGGCGAGTACAGAATTTGAGACAGAAGGGTATGACTGTCAAAGAGTACACGAAAGAGTTCTACCGGGTAAATCTACGTGCCGGTTATACGGATGAGACTCCAGAAAAGACAGTGAGGTATGTCAACGGTTTGAGGATGGAGATCTTGGATGAAATTAGCATTCTTTCTCCCCGAAGTATTGAAGAAGCCTTTCGGAGTGCTGTGAAGGCTGAGGAGAAAATTAATAGGAAACAGAATAACAGGAGAGGGAGAGGAAATGGTAGAGGACGAGGACAGTCCTACAGAAGAGGAAAGAGTGCTGCGAACAGTGAAGAAGGCAGCAGCTCAAAAACTTTAGGGACAGCAGACAAAGGAGACAGCACCAAAGGAGGTCGGTCATATCAGCGAGGACGAGGGAATGGCCGCGGAAGGGGGACTAGTTTCCAGTGCTACAGGTGTCAAAAATGGGGACATCGATCCTTTGAATGTCCAGAAGTTGAACAGACAGGTCAGAGAGGAACGTTTATGATTCAGCCTGAAGAAGCTGAAGCGCAACCACGGGAAGTGGAAGATATGGCAGAAACGGGAGAAGCATTGCTTTTGAATAAAGTGCTATTAAAGCCAACCAAGGAAGTGGCTGAACCAACACAGCGGAAGTCACTGTTTCAGACAGTCTGTAAATCGCATGGGAAATGCTGCAAGGTGATAATAGACAGCGGGAGTACAGATAACTTGGTTGCCACTGAGATGGTGGAAAAACTGGGGTTGAAGCAACTGAAGCACCCCACACCTTACAAGGTGTCGTGGCTGCAGAAAGGCCACCAGCTGTTGGTTGACGAACAATGCGAGGTAGAGTTTCGCATTGGCAAGTACCACGATACAGTGGTCTGCGATATTATGCCCATGGACGTGTGCCACATACTGCTCGGAAGACCATGGCAGTATGACAGGAAGGTGACACATGATGGGAAAACGAAATGTTATAAGTTTACAAAGGATGGGGTCAAACACACACTCGTACCCATCAAAGAGGAAGATTCAGCAGAATCAAGTGGAACAAAGGCTTTATTAATGGGAGGAAAACAGTTCATAAAGCAGATTGATGAAACTGAAATTAATTTTGCAGTTGTGAGGAGGATGAAGCCAGTATTACTGAACCTAGAGAAAACAGAATTGCCTAAGGAAATACAAGAGCTGTTAGAAGAATTTCAAGACATTGCGGCTGATGAGTTACCTGATAAGTTGCCTCCTAAAAGGAGCATCAGCCATCACATTTATTTTATACCAAGAGCAAGCTTACCGAACAAGGAAGCGTACAGAATGAGTCCAAAGGACAATGAAGAAGTACGCAAACAAGTGCAGGAGTTGTTAGATAAGGGACTGATCAGAGAGAGTTTAAGCCCCTGTGCAGTACCTATAGTCCTTGCGCCCAAGAAGGGTGGAGAGTGGCAAATGTGTACAGATTCGCGGGCTATAAACAAGATCACCATTCGATACAGGTTTCCCTTGCCTAGGATGGATGACATGATGGACTGCCTCAGTGGGGAAGCATATTTTACAAAAATCGATCTGAAAAGGGGGTATCATCAGATCCGAATTAGAGAAGGAGCACGAATGGAAGAAACAGCCTTCAGACCCAACGAAGGACTAGTACGAATGGCTGGTTATGCCATTTGGGTTGAGTAACGCTCCAAGTACCTTTATGAGACTGATGAACGAAATGTTAAAGGAATTTATTGGAAAATTCGTGATAGTCTATCTGGATGATATTTTAATTTTTAGCACGACGAAAAGAAAACACCTTCAACATATTCGAAGAGTATTCGAGAAGCTGCAGCAGAACAAACTGCTGATAAATTTGAAGAAATGCACTTTCCTACAGAAGGAGTTAATTTATCTGGGTTTCGTAGTGGCGGAGAATGAGTTAAAAATGGACCCAGAGAAGATTACAGCGATCATGAGTTGGCTGTCACCAAAGAGTTTATTCGAGGTACGTAGCTTTCACGGTTTAGCAAGTTTTTATAGAAATTTCATTAAGAATTTTAGTGAAATCTGTGCGCCAATGCTAGAGACCATCAAAAAGGCCAGCCAACCTTTTTGCTGGACTAAGGCAGCAGAAGACAGTTTCCAACTTCTGAAGCGGAAAATAACAGAGAGGCCAATCTTGAGGCTGCCCGATTTTAGCAAACCTTTTCAGGTTCTGTGTGATGCAAGCAGGACAGCTATTGGCGCTGTACTCAGTCAAGAGGACAGACCAGTGGCGTTCTTTAGTGAGAAACTAAATGAAATTCGACAGAAGTATTCGTCATACGACAAAGAATTCTATGCAGTGGTTCAAGCCTTGAAGCATTGGAGGCACTACTTACTAGGTAATGAGTTCGTTTTGTTCTCTGATAATTCTGCATTACAGTACATAACACAGCAGCACAAATTGAACCATAAGCACGCCAAGTGGGTGGAGTACCTGCAAAGTTTTACTTTCGTGTTGAAGCACATAAGTGGGCAAGCCAACAAAGTGGCAGATGCTTTAAGTAGAAGAGCCTTGCTCTTACAGGAAAGCGGCATACAGGTAATGGGATTTGAGTATTTGAAGGATTTGTACCAGATGGACGTGGATTTCAAGGAAGCCTTTGAGGCATGCCAAAATCCTGTCTTAAGAAATACAAGCCCATGGTTAGATTTTAATTTACAGGAAGGATTGTTATTTCGAGGTGGAGAACTATGTATTCCGGATTGTTCAATGAGGGAAAATCTAGTAAAAGAGAAACATATTGGAGGTTTAGCAGGACATTTTGGCGTTGATAAAACATTGGAATAGCTAGGACATTTTTATCACTGGCCGAAAATGAGTCGGGACGTACAGAGGTATGTAACCAGGTGTAAAATCTGCCAACTGGCAAAAGGGCACAGCGAGAATACTGGGTTATATCCGCCCCTACCAGTTCCAAGCAGGCCGTGGGATTCAGTCAGCATTGACTTTGTCCTAGGATTGCCTAGAACGCAGCGGGGATATGATTCAGTGATGGTGGTGGTGGATAGATTTTCAGAGATGGCTCATTTCATTCCGTGCCGGAAGACTAGCGATGCCACAAACGTGGCACATCTCTTCTTCACAGAAGTAGTTCGATTACATGGCTTACCAAAAACTATAGTTTCAAATAGGGATGTAAAATTTACAGGGCATTTTTGGCACACCCTGTGGAAAAAGCTGGGCACACAGTTAAATTTCAGTTCTGCGTATCACCCGCAGACGGATGGACAGACAGAGGTAGTGAACAGGAGTTTGGGCAACTTGTTGCGAAGCTTGATAGGGGAAAACTCGCGATTGTGGGATCGAGCTCTTGCCCAGGCAGAATTCGCTGATAACGATTTGCCTAATCGGAGCACAGGTCTTAGCCCATTCCAAATGTTATATGGTATGCATCCGCGGGGAGTACATGAATTACGCGACTTAGGACAGCTAGAAAGGAGGAGTGCAGACGGGGAAGATTTTGCCGAAGCAATGAGCGAACTGCACGAGAAAGTTAAATTGAGATTACAGGACAACACGTAGAAATATAAACAACATGCAGACATAAAACGGCGTGAGGTACATTTTGAGATTGGAGACGAAGTTCTTGCGCATTTGCGTCGGGAACGGTTTCCTAAGGGTACGTATAACAAACTGAAGTTTAAGAAAATCGGCCCATGTAAAATTCTTCGCAAGTTTTCAGCGAATGCATATGAAATTCAGCTGCCACCTGATATAGGTATATCATCCATATTCAATGTGGCAGACCTGTTCCCATATCATGCCCAGGCGGAAGACGGAAAAATGGTACAGCCACAACTGGACACCCAGTTCGAGAGCAGTCTTTGGAAGAAACAGTTACCGTCGGTCAAGACCCATGAGATCGAAGGAATCATCACCACACAGGTAGCCAAGAAGACGCGCAGGAAGGAGTATCTGCGTTATCTCATCAAGTGGAAGGACCGTCCAATGGAGGACAGTTCCTGGCTCGACGAGACACAGATTCAGAAGGCGGGCTACTCGGTGGAGGAGCTCATGGAACGGAGCCATGAGATCTCTCTTTTACCCCGGCAGCCTGATGCAGGAGCATCTGGTCGACAGGGTGAAGACCGAGAAAGGGCGGACAAAGTTTCTAAAGAAGATTGGGAAAGATGAACAGTTCGACAAATGGACAGCAAGTCTGTCAGAGTTCTTGCATTTTTATTTAATTTCTTCCAAAGTCAACTATAGCATTTAGATTCTGTTGGTTAATTTTTATTTATTTTACTTTACTGTAGCAACAGGTGTTAATTATAGCTGTTAGAATTAGATTAATACCAATAAGAAATGTAAACAGCAAACCCTTGTGGGACCAAAGAGACAAGGTAAACAAATGAATAGACAGGTAAAGTAAGTTTGTAGTAACTGCCAGGCAAACTGTAATAGAATAACTATCTGACAAACTGTAAGCAATAACTATCTGTAGTTATCTAACTGCCTGTAACTATTGTATAAAAGAACAGACCAAATACCCGAGACAGGTTCAGCAGCTAAGTAATTGAAAGAGAGAATTAGAGAAATATATGCCAAATTCCCTTCATCTAAATTCTATGCACAAATAGATGTATGAATGAAATACATAAGTCCTCTGTATTAGAAATTTCTATATATATTTATGTACAATTAATTCGTGCACGCAAACATTGTGACAGAGACTCACAAAAAAGTTCACATATATATTATTGCATATCCAATATCGTTGCAGGCAAATACATGACCGATATTCCAAATACCACAAGTCTAAAGATAAGCCAAGACCGAGAGTGAGCAACAGGCGGAAAGAAGCGAACAGTGTCGAAGAACACAACGACCCACAGTCAAAACTGGGTAAGCAACAACAACATCAAACTTAATTATAGATTACATATTCTAGTATAATACATTGCAGGCTTGCCAAATTTAAAATTACATGAATGAACTGTGTGACGAGGGTTCGATGAACCAAACCATCAACTAACAAAACCTACAGCAACCCTCTACATCACGGATACGGGTCGGAACAGCCCAAACATTAAACGCTACAGCTATTAATCATATAGACACAAATAATTACAGCGAGAACAGAGAGCCACGGAAGCATCCAACATACAGACTACAGACACAAGCAGATATAGTGAAAACGAAGAGCCACCAAGATAAGAACAGAGCTACCCGGAAGAATATCGACCGAACTCTTTGCGAGAGACACGAAACCGGTCACCTGCAACCATTACAAAGGAGTTAAGTTAGGTTTTGTTGTCAAACTAAAACCCTCGAACCAGAAACGAAACCGTAAGGGCAAAAACGAATTAGCAAGAAGCGAAGCCGTGTATGGCTAAAGGGGAGAGCCATACCTGAAAGTGAACCGAGTCCACAACTCACCGAAACGAAGCGAAACCCTGACCACGAAGGGGCCGAGTGTTGTTAGACACAGCTCGAATAGCAAACAAAGAACTATAGCAGGGAACAAGTGAATTACCTGAGCACAGAGCCGAGTGCTGGAGAAAGCCCAGGTTGCAGACCAACGAACTGCACATTGTCAACTGGGCAAACCAGAAACCCTCAACACCAGCATTCACCACAAAATCATAGCGCCATTGACCGAGACAAACAGTAAACACAGAAGTAGAATGAGTCGACTGAGCATAGTCACGAAGAACAAGCAGAATGCTAAGTAAAAGAGCCACAACTTACCAGTAAAGCCGGAATCGGATACACGGATGAGAATACAGTATCAAACCACATCGTTTAGCCAATAAACCATCAGAAACGTAACAGTGTATCACCACAGACGGATAGTAACCAGAGATGGAGCCGAGCATCAGGACAAAACCACAGAGCAGCGAAACGACGAGGTGAAAATGACCAAATGAGCGCGAATTGACAAAGTGAAAAGGTAGTAAGGAGATTAGGGTTCGGTAGCTTCGAGGAGGACAGGTGTCGCAGCGAGGACATGTAAGTACCGTGGGTTGATTGATAATCACCTACCACATTCAATTGCAAATCAAACCATATTCAATACCCGAATATCAGCGAAGGACTGCGAAGGACTGTGCTGGCGTGGGACCACGTGGGCTGGCCACATCACGCTGTAGGGCCAAACAGACTCAATTCAGTAGTTTGTCTTGTGTTGTAGGCCCTCGATTGCTCTCCCATCAACTTAATGAGTTACTGAGGCCAGGCCAGGCAACTGTCCCTCGATTGCTCTCCCATCAACTTACTGAGTTACTGAGGCCAGGCCAGGCACCTGTCCCTCGATTGCTCTCCCATGAACTTACTGAGTTACTGAGGCCAGGCCAGGCAACTGTAGTGACTTGTGTGAGCCCAGTGACCTCACCTCAGAGTGTGGCACATGAATGTAATACATGTTTTAAATATATTTTTATGTTCTGTGAGCGCAATGACCAATCAGAGAGTCTGGCACATGTTTTTTTAACGTAATTAATGTATTTTTTTATTTATTTTAAGGTAAGCTACCAAGTTGAAGTGCGTAAATGGCTCCCAAAGTATCTTCCAGTCAGGAATTATATCTCTGAAATTTACAATGAACTAATTTTTATTATTAATCAAATATGAAAGGGTATCTAATTATTTTTTGTGTTTTCGTTTTTATTATCTAATGGTATATTTGTAACCAATTATTTATTTTTCTTATTTTATCGAACAGGCATAAAACAAGTGGACGGAGAGAAGATGGAATTGCATGTGAAATGGTAAGTGAAATTTCTATTAGTTACAACTATTATTTTAAAATAAAATTATTATTACAACGTTGAAGCTTCTTATTATATGAAACAGGTATAAAAAAATAGATGGGAAGAGTTTTCACTCAAACAAAAAAAAATTATATATGAGAAGGTAAATGGAATTGTTTTGCAATTTCATACTGCATGTTTAATGGACTAATTTTGATCTGGTTTTAAAAAAATATTTAATTGTTTGTTAGGTATTATTTTAAAATATCATTAAAATTATAATTTTTTTAATGGTATGCAGAGATCAAGAAGGTAGATGGAAAGAACAGGACCAAGAATTGGCAAAGGACCAAGAATCTTTGTAATTGTAAATTGTATTATTAATTTTGATGTACCACTCAAAAACAATACTTCAATACATAATCAGTTTTTTTTTGGAGAGGGGTTGACCCCTTCTCCCAACCTTCAAAGATAGCATGGCCAAAGCTATCCTGGAGGAGTCTCTTTGTTTTGGATAGTTGTCTTTTTTTTTTAACTATTTATTTCTCTTCCCAGTATTTTAATTTTAACATTTAATTTTAGTTGTTTGGCAAACAATAATTTTATGATGCAAGTGACTTAAAATATGATTTCTGATTTCTGATATAATGATTTTTTATTTTTTATTTATATAATTAATTAATTTAAAATTAATACTTTTATAAAAAATTATTCAACTTTGTATTTAAAAAAAATTGATTGAACATATTTACTTCTTTTCCACAGCATTGCCTTTTATACCAATAAAAATGACTATAAAAATTAACTCACAAAATTACATTTTAAAATTATGTTATTTAATAAAAATTAATATTTAAAATGAATGGATGTTTTTGAAAAAAAAATCTGCTTCACATTGCTCTCACATGATACTTTATATACCAAGCACTTTGACATGAATACTTTATATACTAAGCACAAATGGTTGAAAAATAACTCATAAAATTACATTTTAAATTTTGTTATTTAATAAAAATTTATGTTTAAAATTTACACAATTAAAACCTTAAATATTACTTATTTATTTGTGTTGTTGTGTTGTATTGTGTTGTGTTGTGTTGTGTTGTGTTGTGTTGTGATATGTGATGTTGTGTTGTGTGTGTATATATAATTATACACATTAACATTGTGTATTTTGCATTTTAAAATTATTGAGATTTAATGTTTCAAAATATTTGTACAACAATGTTATGTTATTTGGATATGAGTATTTGAATATGAGTATTATGTTATTTGTACCAGTATCTTTACATTTTAAAACTACATTTATACATTTATTTCACATGTTATTATTTCCTTGGCAACAAGTGGAGTATTAAAAATAACTTATAAATTTTAAAAGATAATAATGATTTTTATTTTAAAAAGGGTCTTTCTCACAATTTAAAAAAATAGCATGCTTGAAATTGGGAAGGAGTTGTATTTTAATTTTTAATGATTATTTTATGTAACTGCCTATTTTAGTTTTAAAATTATAATTTTATTTATTTTAATTTTCTAGCTCCACAAATAAGCTATATATTAATGATTTTTGACTTGTATTTCATTTAATTAATTAATATAAGATTAGTTTTGTTTTAAATTGGTGAACAACTTTATATATTGCATGTCAAACTTTGATTTCAAATCTTTTCATTATTCATATGGTTTTAATATAATACTTTATATAATTATCACAAATGTGATTTAACCAAAATTATATAGCTTTCACATTACTCTCACATGATACTTATATACCAAGCACTTTGACATGAATACTTTATATACTAAGCACAAATGGTTGAAAAATAACTCATAAAATTACATTTAAAATTTTGTTATTTAATAAAAATTTATGTTTAAGATTTATACAATTAAAACCTTAAATATTACCTATTTATTTGTGTTGTGTTGTGATATGTGATGTTGTGTTGTGTGTATATATAATTATACACATTAACATTGTGTATTTTTCATGTTTAAAAATATTTGTACAACAATGTTATGTTATTTGGTTATGAGTATTTGAATAAGAGTATTATGTTATTTGGTTATGAGTATTTGAATGTGAGTATTATGTTATTTGTACGAATATCTTTACATTTTAAAACTGCATTTAAACATTTATTATTTCCTTGGCAACAAGTGGAGTATTGAAAATAATTTGTAAATTTTAAAAGATAATAATGATTTTTATTTTAAAAAGGGTCTTTCTCACAATTTTAAAAAATAGCATGCTTGGGAAGGAGTTGTATTTTAATTTTTAATGATTATTTTATGTAATTGTCTATTTTAGTTTTAAAATTTTAACTTTATTTATTTTAATTTTCTAGCTCCACAAATAAGTTATATATTAATGATTTTTGACTTGTATTTTATTTAATAATTAATTAATATAAAATTAGTTTTGTTTTAAATTGGTGAACAACTTTACAAATTGCATGTCAAACTTTGATTTCAAATCTTTTTCATTATTCATATGGTTTTCATATAATACTTTATATAACTATCACAAATGTGATTTAACCAAATTATATAGCTGTCACAAATGATGTTTAAACTGTGATTTAACCAAAAATATTATTTGGAAAATTAAAAAGTTATATATTAAGATTATAATTTAAATATTTATTATGTGATATTGTGATGTATTGAAATGTGTTGTGTTGTGTATTTTGATTGTACATATAATATGTTGTGCATAATTTGGTGTATTTAATTAATTGAGTTTTTTTAATACCAATTATAAATCACTATAAAAATATAAAATTGTGTTATTTAATAAAACATAATACTTAAAATTAATTTATGTGTTTGAAAAAAAAATCAACATTCACATTTTAAATGTGTGAAGTATTGTATACCTATAAATTTACTTTATTTTATTTTACTTCCACAAACCATATTCAAATATGTTGTGTTGTGTATGGTATATTTAATTGTATACCTATAAATTTACTTTCTTTTATTTTACTTATTCAAATGTATTGTGTTGTGTATTTTGATTGTACACATAAGACATTGTGCATAATTTGGTGTATTTAATTAAATGAATTTTTTTATACCAATTATAGACCATTTTAATAAATGTTAGCTTTTATAATATTTGGACAATATGTAAATCATAAATTTGAATAAGTTTACTTTATTTTATTTTATTACCACAAAAGATATTCAAATGTGTTGTGTTGTGTATTTTGATTGTACACATTATATTGTGCATAATTTGGTGTATTTAATTAATTGAATTTTTTATACCAATTATAAATCACTGTAAAAATTGAAAATTGTGTTATTTAATAAAACATAATACTTAAAATTAATTGATGTGTTTGAAAAAAAATCAACTACACATTTTAAATATGTGAAGTATTGAAATGTATTGAAATTAATTGAAACTTTTAAAATTTGAAATTTAATAAATGTTAGCTTTTATAATATTTGGACAATAGGTAAAGCATAAATTTGAGTAAGTTTATTTTATTTTACTAAGATATTCAAAAAGCTGGTAAAAAAATATTAATTGAAAAATAAAAAAAAATTATGCAATAAGATTATTTAAGTTTCCTTTGTATTTGTTATGTGATATTGTGTTGTGTGATCTGATATTTGATTGTATACCTAAAATTGTAAAAGTATAAATAAAATAAATAAACTTACAAAATTGTAAAAGTATATTATAATTAAGGGAGATGTTTCTTATTAATTTTATTTTTTTAATAATTTTAATAGTGAGTTAATAAAAATAAATTTATAAAATTGTAAAAATACATGGTCATCATGGCATGGCCAAAGAGCCATAGAAGTTCCTTATTGTTTTTTCTTTTAAAGGGTTCTAGCTTAATTTGTAATTTTGCTCTTTGATTTAATGATTTAAATTTGTATATTTTGACAAAAAGGTATAAATGAGTTCATGAAATTGCTTTCACAATTTAATGTGACATGGTTAGTATTGTTAGGATATTCCGACACATAGGAAATAGTTAAGTTCAACTTGGTCTAGTATAGAGTTAGGTAAAGTGTGTTTCTTTACCGTTGTACATTTTGTAACTTACAATCCGACGGTCACGATATGTGGTGATCCGACGGTTCATTCTCTGCTCGGTATTACCGACACTTGATCCGTGGCTTGACACCCGATTGGTCCATGAATTCTATTTAAAGCGCATGGAGGGTCATTTGTAGGTTAACCGTGCATGAGAGAAGCTTATGTAAATTTTCATTCTTTTATTAATAAATTGCCTGTAGTAGCCACGTTGGCGCAGGCCGTGGACTGTTTCCCTCTCTGAGGGTTTTAACCACGTCAAAATACTGGTGTATTGATCTGTGATCTGTTTGTGAGCGGTTTCCTTCTGGTGTTCTGTCTGAGGAACTTACCCTGTAAATTCTTACATGGTATCAGAGCTATTTGAGGCCGCGTCCGTTGGTGATCCAAATCTGAAGACGGTAGAACTGCATGCGGCTGTCGTTTCTTAGATCTACTATTTCTGACTGCTTTTGGGCCGAGAGGACTGCTCTGTTGTGTTTGGAGCATCTGCTCCAGTGAGGAACCCCTTTCGTTTCACGCGAAAAGGTTTCCGGTAGCCCTATCTGCATCATTTTTAAGATCTGGAGGTATGCAGTCTTTATTTGCAGTTTACTGTTATTTTCTCTCTACTTATTTCGGTTTCGGTTTATTTAGCTTTTTTTTTAACCGGATCTATACCTTTCATTTCTGCGTATGCTCTTTTCCCTGCAACTCTGTGCGATCTGGGCAAATCAGAAATAGAAAGGAAGGATTTTTTTCTCATGCGTATGTTGTTTTCCCTGCACCTTAGTGTGATCTCGGAAAATCAGAAACATTGAGAAAAATATTTAGTTTTTCGGCTAAAGCTAACATTTTTTTTAAATACTTAGTTTTTTGGGTAAAGCTAACATCGAGCCATAAGGTTCGTTTTTCTTTGCATGTCCGTGTTGGGTTTGTGTTTTGTGTTTTGTAGGGAAAAAGAGGTTTCTCAAGGCAAGCACGCAACCCAAAGCCCCCCCCCCCCCCCCTCTCTCTCTCTCTCTAAGATTTTTTTTATAGCTCAATTGGTTCAAAGCCATTTTAAGAGAGTAGAGGTCTTGGGTTCAAATCTCCATTTTGTGGGGGCGTTTTTTTCATTCCCGCACATTCGCGCACTTTGCCGGCAACTTCAACAATTTTTTTTCAAAAAAGCCATAACTTCTTCATCCGGAAGCCTTTTTCAGAGCCGTTTTTTTAAAACAGCCTAATTTTTCGAGATCTATCCATTGGAACACTTACTTTCAGCATCTTCAGCTTCAGTTTTTTTTTTTAAATGGAAAGTCCATGCCAAGTCATTCTTGACAGCACTAACTACTTCCAATGGGTATCCTACATGGAAGATTTACTAAGAAGTAAAGGTCTCTACAGAATAGCCACGGGCCAAGAGAAGAAACCAAAAGATGAAGACAAGGTTGCAAAATGGGAAAATAGACAAGATCAAGCACGTGGTTTGATAGGGATGTCTATTTCTCCTGATCTTAGATTCCATATTGCAGAACTTGATACTCCTCATGAAGCATGGGAACAAATCACTAAAGTTTTTGGGATTAAAAATGAAATTAGAGCCCATCAACTTGAAAATGAGTTGCTTACATTGGATCCTAATAATTTTTCTTGCATTGAAGATTCCTTGTCCAAATTCAAGACCCTTAGATATCTCTTGGAAAGTGTTAAGATTAAGAAAGAAGATAGTAACCTTATTTATTCCATCCTTACTAAGTTGGGACCAGCCTACTCTGTATTTGTTTCCACCTTCCATTCTACAAGGAAAGCTTTCATTTGTCAAGGAAAAGACTACAAGGCCCCTTCCTTTGACTCTTTTTGTGATTCTTTAATAAGAGAACAAGAAAAACTCTTACACCTTGGTCTTCTTAATCTTGGAAACTCTTCCAAGAAAGCATTAGCCGCCCAACAACAACCAAATTTAAAGAATCCTAAGAAGTCATATCCTAAAAAGAATGGTCCTAAACCAAACATGGGTCCTAAGCAAACTTAGTCTCAAAATGAAAGATCATTTCAGCAAAATGATAAGACCAATAAAAACAAATGGAAGAAGACTGATAGACATTGTAACTTTTGTAATCGAGATGGCCACTTAGAATCTAATGCTTTAAGAAGATGGAAGCCTTGGAAGCCGCAATGAAGAAACATAACATCCATGTGGAGCATTCTTCTACTTCAACTTCAACTTCATCTTCAAGAATGGAACTTTCTGCATGTCATTGTCAATCATCTCAGTCTGGTTATGCATTAAATGTATCTTCTTCTTCTCATTCTCATGAGTGGCTCATTGATTCTGGAGCCTCTTATCACATGGCCAAAAACAAAGCCATGTTTTCTTCTTTACATGATTGTAACACCAAAATATATATGTTGGTGATGATAGATCTCTTAATGTTGTAGGGACTGGAACTGTTCATCTAGACAATGGTCAGTTTAATGATGTATTATGTGTTCCAACCTTATCCAGCAACCTTCTATCTGTATATCAGATAACTCATTCAGGTGAAGGTAAAATTGTTGAATTTTCACCGCATGAGTTGTAATCAAGGATCTAAGAGATCCTAAACAGATTCTAGCTACTGGTATTGCTGATGATTCCACAAGGTTGTATAAGTTTCAAAACTTTGGGTCATCAAATCTTCCCTCAGTATTTGTGCTCATAATGATGAAGTGAGAAAACTTTGGCATGAGCGATTTGGTCACTTAAACTATCGCTCCCTTCAGCATCTATGTAAAGAAAATATGGTGACAGGTCTTCCTATGGTATCTTGCAGAGATGGTGTTTGTTCCGGATGTGTACTCGGAAAACATCATCGGGACAGTTTTGAAAAACGTGCCTCTTGGCACGCCTCAGCCCCTTTACAGCTTGTGCACAATGATTTATGTCATCCACTTCCTGTTGCTTCATTCTCTGGCTGCAAGTATTTCTTAACTTTCATTGATGATTTCTCCAGACGCACTTGGGTATACTTCTTAAAACTCAAGAGCGAAGTATTTAAAACATTTTTGGCCTTCAAAGCCTTTGTTGAAAAACAATCTGGACATCAAATTCTTAAGCTAAGAACTGATAATGGTGGAGAATATGTTAAAAACACATTCATCAACTTTTGCACCGAAAATGGAATTCAAATGCAACATACTATTCCATACACTCCACAACAAAATGGTGTAGCTGAAAGGGAAAATCGCACCTTAAAGGAAATGGCTAATTGTATGCTGCAATCTAAAGGACTCAGTCTTAGTTTTTGGGCCGAAGCAATTAATTGTGCAAATTATATAATAAATCACACTCCTACTAAGGTTCTAAAGGATATCACTCCAGAAGAAGCTTGGAGTTCCATTAAACCAGATGTAAGTCACTTTCGTATTTTTGGAAGTGAAGCATGGGCCCATATTCCAGATGAAAACCATAAAGCTTTAGAACCTAAGAGTGAGAAATGTACTTTTGTTGGATATTCTGAAGATGTAAAAGGTTATAGACTTATTCCATTTAAGTCCAAAAATGTATCATTAGAAGAGATGTAAAATTTGATGAAAATAAATCGGCCTGCGAGCCTAGTCCGGCGGATGTGCCAC
>APFE031520506.1:53576-65898 GCA_000404065.3 Pinus taeda
TTAATATATTATTTGGAGTGATCTAACGAGGCGGAGGAATTGCGTGGACAACCAAAAGTGGTCAGAATGTGGACAAAAAAATTTCAAAAAATCTTGTAGAGGCAGTCTTTGAATCGTGTTTTTGATTGTGGAAATGGATTCAACACCATATAAAAATCCTTGCTGGATTTTCTCTAAATATGACCATAATTTCCATAACTTTTCGAGCAACTCCTCACCCTCATATTATTCATTCTCTCTTCTATGTTATAGGGAAATTTTATATATTGATAATGTTTTTATAAAAAATGAAATGAAATGACATTTTAATGTCCACCAAATTAAAAATAATCTATTAAACCAATATATAGATAAATATTTGAATAAAAATACCGGAATACCAACTATAAATACCAACTATGGCCCACTTAAGATTGGGGTTCATATTGTTTACTCATGTCCTTTCTTTTCTCTACTGGTTTGACCTCTCCGAGGTCCAACCAAGTTTGCTTTTGCTTCTAACCTCTTCTTTTGCTTCTAACCTCTTCTCCAACCAACCGAACTAGATCCGACCAATCTTCTCCAACGGACTTAACTCCTCTTTGACAGAACAATTCAAGCCCCATCTCCACTATTTGATAAAAGCTATAACGTTAACTCAACGAGAACCAGGAAATTCGAACGAAATATTTTCTTATAAAATAATAAATAATTTCTGATTGCGATGAGCTAAACTAACACAATTTTATAATACAAGGGTTTAATTTTTCACATTCTACAAGATATTAACAAAATTTTGTTATAAAATAATGATGAGACATTGTTTAAATTTAATAATGTTTCTTACAACATGTTCACTGCAAGAATATTTTTGTTTATATCATAAATTATAGGTTGATTTTTTCTTATTTTAGATTAACTTATAGATTAAAGGAAAAAGAAAAGAAAATCATTTTAAAGTTTAAGACGCTAAAGATAGTTTATGGGACAGATTGCTTTTTCATCTGGTTGATGTATTCTACCTTTTTTTTGTGAAGTCTCACAATAAACACTCCTAGCTTATTAACAAATCCTTCGCTAAATAGATTATCCCAAGAGCTAGCTGTCACAATATCTTGATAACTTTCCCTATTGTATTTTAAGGCCTCACATATTAAAATGAAGTGCTTTTGTGTTTCCACTTTTCTGGAAGAACAAAAAACAAACTTTTTCCTCCTACACTTCTTTTGGCCTTTTTCAACACCCTATTTAACAATGGAGTTAATGAGAATTAGTCCTTAATTAAGTAATAAGAATTTTGGCTCTCCAAGAAATATTGACCATTATGTATGTTTTTGTTGATGGCAAATAACCCATTTACTAAACCATTTGTTATTTTGTTGCATCCAAGTCTTCTTTCTTTTGCATTATTTTGAAGATGTTGTATTGATTTTTTGGTTGTGTTTTGATATATCATGTATATCATTCCATATTTGGTTTATTAAGAAGTTGAAAAGACTAGCTACTCAAACTTTTATGTTGAATCTATTACTTTTGTGCTATACTTGTACTTTACGGTTGAATGGAGTACTTTTGTGCTATACTTGTTCATAGGTGAAACAATGTATCATCATATACATCTCATTTTCAACTTCTCTTTATACATATAGAGCTCAGTGATTTTTCTTGATTAGAACCTAATTTGAGCTCACATAGTAAACATTCATATATATAGAGATTCTCTTTTAGCGTAATGGTTATCATGTAAATCTCCCATTAATAGAATCTCATCACAAAGATCTTGTTATGACTTCTCTAAAACTTTTTTAATCACTACATATCATAAATTATAGTGCTGATTGGAACTCTACATCTATTGAGGCTTGCTTATGGGATTGGATGTTTGTAAACCACCAATTTCATGCTCTACCTTTAGTAAACATTTATATGTATAAAGATTCTCTTTTAAAGGAATGGTTGTTATGTAAATCTCGCATTAATAGAATCTCATCACAAAGATCTTGTTATGACTTCTCTAAAACTTTTTTAATCACTAAATAGCATAAATTATAGTGCTAATTTGGAACTCTACATCTATTGAGGCTTGCTTACGGGATTGGATGTTTGTAAACCACCAATTTCGTGCTCTACATTTATTCATATTTTTTTCATGGAATTTGGAGATCCAAAAATGTTTATACTTTTGAAAATATATCATACGACATAATGTCAAAGAATGAGGGTGTGAGGACATCTAGGACTTTTTAGGCACATCCAACTGACTAATATTTGAGAGAGATTCCTAATTAGTTTCTTTGATAAGGAGTCTTGTATGCAATTATGTAGAACCTTGGCATACATTACATTGATAATATATAAAATATTTATAAATATCAAAATTCTACATACATTTACTCTTTATTATTATTTTTCTTATCATCTCTCTACTATATATATCTTTAAATACTATATATCTATTATTTAAAATTAATATCATTTTTGAAAATCAATAAAAAATTATTATTTATTGTTTATAAACATAAGTAACAAATAAACAACTCCAAACTATAAATAATAATAAAAACAGGTTACAAGTACATGGTGCATAATTCAATGCACATAACCATATTTTAATTTCAACGATCACATTGGTCTCTGTGCAGACCATATTTTAAATACACATTTTCATGTCAAAGGCTGCATTGGGCTCTGTGCGCACGCTAGCGGTGGATTTGAAAGAGGGAAAAACTTTCGAAATTCTTGAAATCCGATATATATTATCACAGTTACATGCTTGGCCGACAGAGCAAGAAAGATTGGAGGGCGAAAGATTGTAGAGTATGTGATAGATGGTAGCTGGTAGGCATTTGCTACCCTGGTCGGCAGAGCAAGAAAGAGTGGAGGGCGAAAGATTGTACAATATCTGATAGATGGTAGCTGGTAGGCATTTGCTAGCCTGGTTGGCAGGAGCCAGAGTAGAGAATTTTGGCCTTTCATTTGCTACCTTGGCCGACAGAGCAAGAGTAGAGAGCAGAAGATTTGAGAGATGGTGGGCTTCTTATTTTTAGCTGGAGCTTGGCGGAGAAGGACATAGCAAAAGATCGGAGAGATGATGGGCTTATTTTCGCTGGAGCTTGGTTGAGAAGGAGATTGGTAGAACAAATTAGATAATAGAGCCTAACAGATTTTGGAATTTTTTGGGTTTAGACAGAAGAGCAGGACAAATTTTGCTGTTTGTTGCATTTTGGTACTCTGTGTTATTTTGCAATTTGTTGCATTTTGGTACTCTGTGTTTTCTTTTTTCCTGGAGCATGGCCATGCTTAATTTCTGTCTACATTTTCTTTTACTTTTTATCTATTTTGTTTATGTTTATTTTCTTTTCCTGGTTGGTCTAGATTTCGGTTTGTTTGCTGTTTTTTTTGGTTCTGGTGGTTGGTGTAGATTTGGGTTTGTTTGCTGTTCTTTTGCTTCTGGTTTGAGAGGTTGGTACTTGTTTGCTGGGTCAAAGAGTTAGGGTGATGTTGTAATGAGCAAAAGAGGGAGGGCGATGTTGCAATGAGCATTAAGACGGGATGATTGATTTAATTGGGAAGACCGATAAGGTACTGTTTTATTTATTTGGTATTTAAATTTTTGATGGTAGTATTACATAATTGTATTTCAATATTTTATGGATAGATTAGTGTTTTTACTAGAAGTTTTATCATATATATATTTTTTTCTTTGGATTAACTTGTGCAGTTTTCTCTTGAGGTGCAGGTGCAGGTGAAGAACTATATGACCAATAAATAGTCCTGGAAAACACTGCTGAGGTGTATTTTTTTAGATTATAGGTGAGATTAACCTTAACTTTTTGGTTTCTCTCCTATCTCATAAGATTAGGGATTAGATACATATGCACTATGGTTTTAGTTAAACACTTCTTATTCCCAATTGCATTTGCATGCAAGGGTTGGGAAAGATTTTATAATTTTTGATGAGTTTAGTTCTTTTATGTTTCTGGTTTTTGGTTGGGAAAGACTTTATAATCTTTGATGAGTTTAGTTTTTCTATGTTTTTAGCTTTTTTTTGGTACTGTTTATGTCATAATAGGTTTTAATTTTTGAGTATTGTTATCAAATTTCAATAAATTGAGAGTGATTTAGTGTTAGCATAAAACCCTTTAATGTTCAAATCTAAATAAGGTTTGAGGTTTCCAGAAATTTAATTTTAGAAATTGTTTTTAGAAGTTTATAATTTGTGATGTGTTTGGTTCTTCAAATTCTTTGGGTTTTATTTTTTGGTACTGTTTATTAGGTTTTATTTTTTGAATATTGTTTATGAAATTTCAACATATTTGTGCTGATTTAGCATTAACATAAAACTCTCTAATAACCAAGTCTATAAAAGATTTTGGGGTTTCCAGAGTCTTATTTTTAGAAACTTTTTATAGTTGTAGAAGCTCAATATGTAGAGGTGAGTAGTACAAATAATTCTTCATTCCTTGATCAGAACCACAACAACCTATTTACATATTCTTGGATTAACTAGACATATAACTAAGGGTATGTTAAGAGTTGAATTAAACAGCTATCATGTAGACTTAAGCAAATTAAGCTACCAACATATTACTCGTAAATGCGTCATTATTACCTTGTATGAGTTCATCATTATATAGATAAATAAGCAACTTGTAAAATAGCAAATATTCTCCTAGATAGCTGCTACATGAGATAATAGAACTACTAAGTGGTGAGTGATCAGAGTGTAATACCTGTTTTCATGGAATATAAGTGAATTCTTAGCCCTATACGCAGCTTGCTCTTAGTATGCTTAAGCTTGTTCTGAATTGAGCTTTAGTGTTTACACTATTATATCATTTAGTAATTGAGATTAGCCTAGAATTACACCTTACCCTGATACCAATCTCTAGGCTAAATAGAATGACCTGTACTCGGATTAAAGAGTTAGCCAAGGTGTGATTCAGGTCAACAAGACTCACTGAATAAAATGACCTGAAATAACCCCCTAATCAGTAGTATTATGTATAATAGATGACATGAAAACTAGGCTTTAATTACATGCATATCATAGCCAATTAATGCAATACCAAGGGCATAGACTAGATTACAATATATTAGTATCTACTGAGTAGAGTATAAACCATGGCCCTAGTGGCAGGGTAATATGGACTACAGTCAATTTCTCTAGTCACTCATGATAAAACTGTTACAACACTAACTCAAACTAATTAAGGGTACCTGTAAGGCTGGGAATAGTGATGCTTTATAATATATATAGCACATAACTCTTGTATTTCTACGGTTTATGTCATAGTTCTACTGTTTATGTCATAGCTCTATTCGCACTTACTGAATATTTTTAATTGCACTATATAGTGTCTATATACCGTCATAACTTAGGAGCATTTAAACAGGGTCCCTTCACTGTGTTTAGTGTCTGTACAATTATAACATAGGAGCTTAATGTAGGTAGGCCCTAGGGTACATTCACTAGTTAGATTCCTTTAGACTTTTCACTTCATTATAATTGATTTAAAATGCATCCTTAAAACTGCTTAGGAATGAGCCAGCCTTTAGTCTTCTGACTTTATTATAATTGATTTAAAATGCATTCTTAAAACTGCTTCAGGAATGAGCCAAATTCCTTTAGTCTTTTGACTTTATTATAATTGATTTAAAATGCATACTTCAAACTGCTTGAGGAATGAGCCAGTAAGGGACTTTAAAGGTGTCAGAATCAAATCAATAAGATAAAAATTCAATCAATTTAAAATTTATCCTTAAATCTACTTTAGGAATGAGCCTATAAGGGATTTTAAAGGTATGAGAAATCCAAGAGTGAGGTAGATGAAACATGGAGCCAGAAATGGCATGGATGTAAGAGGATGGTAAAGAGGATGATGTTACCAGAAATGGCATGGATGTAAGAGGATGGTAAAGAGGATGATGTTACCAGTAAGGTGCTGTAACACACCCTTGTGAACTTTTTTTTTCTTAATCTATCTTATGAGGTATCTTGTGCCACCTTTGTAAACTTTTTATTCGTAACCTATTTTATGAGGTATCCTGAGCCAATATTATGAGCAGTCAAACCAAACTGTTGGTGTTGGTTATCTACTTTCTATCCCTTCTTCTGGGTTTTCCCTTCAACTAAGCTAAATAAATGCACAGAGTGGATGTCAATTAAAAGGATCTGCTAATGAAGCTATGAGCAAGAGGGGTATTCTGTATGGTGGGGAGGAAAAGGATGCAAGAGCATCAGGCCAGTAAACATTCAAATGAACCTGGTCATTCTAGTTGGTTGGATGCCAATGGTGAGAAGATTTTAATTGAAATGATCACCTATTGTGCACCCAATAATTAGGGATGGAGGGCTGACATATTGCTATTAACCAGAACAGACCCAATTCAGCATGTCTTGCAGCATATAATACACAGTTTATTGATGCGTGTGTCTATAATTTTCTGGAAGAAAGGCTTGATGACTTTATTAGCAGGCTTTTTATTTGATGACTCGCACAATTAATCATAATCAAGTGTCTAGACTTTTTGGGCCGTTGTATGGCACACAATTCTCGTGGCGTGTCTAGATTTTTCACAAAGAAAGGGTGTCAGGATTGCTCTATGAAAAGCTTGCTGTGAGGACGAACAGTAAACTTTATCTATAAGACTATAACTTATATCTGGGGTACTAGGGGTTTCTATGTATACGTATATGGTATTGTTTGTTTTCTTAATCAGTGTAAACGGTTGTGTATCTTCCCTCTGATTTAAAATTGGTCACTTAGTGATCAGTCTGCCCTACTCAATGTTTTGATTTGATAATTGGTTGGTCACTTTGTTATCAGTCTGTAGCACTCAGTATTTTCATTTGATAATTGGTTATTTGCATAGTTTGTTACCATGTCCGAACAAGGTGTCTGTGTTGAGGTAGATATCCCAATGCGTAGTTCTAATTCACAGTCTAGCTCCCATGAACAACCATTTGGATCCACTCGAGTTTAATTAGGGTAAAGTTTTTTCCCATTTGAAAACCATTGCAATTTACGGAGACTGAATTACCATCTTCTTTCCAATCGAGGAGTCTTTCAAGTTTAGGGCAAGATTTAAGATGGTCAATCTCTGCTGGTGGATCAAGAGGTTGCTACTTGTACAATGCCTAAATCCCCTTATTTATTAGGACTTTGATTGAATAGCTTGCATGAGAAGTTCCAGATCCTTGGAATGTCCTAGTACCACTGGAATGTCAACTTTTTTGACCAACAGTAGATGAGGATTGACATTCTTCGATCTCCGCCTTGTTAAAATATGGATTGCGGTACCAGATATGTGCAATTCTTATAAAAAATCAGATTGCCTGGAAATGCATACCCATTGTCCTTCCTCTAGGTTTTTTTTTGGAGATTTGTAGCCTATCAGCTGCCCTCTCAACTTTTGCACATACAGCTAATAATTCTTTTTTATGTCCCAGTTCTACGATAGATAGCATTGATAAGAAATGAATACTTCAAAGTTTCATGCTCTTCCTATTTTGAGGTGTTGTCCGGATAAATATGGCTTGAAATTTTCAACAACATGCATAAAGGTCAATATTTCCTTATCATAGATGCATAAAAGCTTCTCTTTGTGAATCAATTTCTACTTTGAAAAGCAATAGGCTACTGTTTTTGCCTGACCAGTGTTCATGTCAGTGCTCAAGGCATCATATTTCACTTCAAAAGTCTGTGAGAGCCGGCCTTCTGTTACAAGTATTTGGCAGATGCCTGCTTGAGTTGGTACAGTTTGCCATGTACAGTGACTTTTTTTTTTTTGTTTTTTGTTTTTTGTTTTAATAGTCACAGTAATTCTTTGGATTTGCTTTATTTATCTATTTAGTCCAACAAACCTTTTGAAGAATGAGTTACAAGAAATGCAATGTGGTGAGTGAGGACCTTCAAATCTTCAGTCTGACCCTATCTAAACCTAGTTGTTACACTACTGGAGAGACAAACTTAAGTTACTAATGAAGTCATTTAGATTCACCTTTTGTAACAAGTATTTGACAGATGCCTGCTTGAGTGTTACAATATGTCATGTAGAGTGAACTTTTCATTTATCATAATAATTCCTTGGATTGCCTTCATTTATCTATTTAGTTCAACAAACCTTTTGAAGAACGAATTACAGAAAATGCAATGTGGTGAGCTTGGACCGAACATGCAACCTTCAGTGTGATGCTCGTATTTGACAGATGCCTGCTTGAGTGTTACAGTTTGCCATGTAGAGTGAACTTTATTTTGTCATAGTAATTCCTTGGATTGCCTTCATTTATCTATTTAGTTCAACAAACCTTTTGAAGAACGAATTACAGAAAATGCAATGTGGTGAGTGTGGACCTAACATGCAACCTTCAGTCTGATGCTCTCCAAGCCTAGGTGTCACACTACGAATAGACATACAAGTTCTCAATGAAGTCATTTAGTTTCACCTCCTGTTACAAGTACTTGACAGATGCCTGCTTGAGTGTTGCAGTTTGCCATGTAGAGTGAAATTTTCTTTTGTCATAGTAGTTCCTTGGACTGCCTTCATTTAATTAGTTCAACAAACCTTTTGAAGAATTGATTACAGAAAAATGCAATGTGGTAAGTGTGGACGGAACATGCAACCTTAGATATTCAGTCTGATGCTCTCCAAATGTAGGTGTCACACTAGTGGATAGACAAACTTAAATTATTAATGAAGTCATTTAGTTTTTCACCTTCTGTTACAACAGGAATGAACTTTTCTTTTGTCATAGTAATTCCCTATATTGCCTTCATTTATCGATTTAGTGTTCAACAAACCTTTTAAAGAATGAATTACAAAAATAAAATGGTGGTGAGTGTGGACCGAACATGCAACCTTCAGATCTTCAGTCTGATGCTCCCCAGACCTATCTGTCACACTACTGGATAGACAGGGGCTTTTACTAGACACAATCTGATACATGTCCAATAATTATTTTACTGTTATTTCTCTTTCATCCTTAAGATACCTGTATGGGGAATATTCATTTCTATTGCTCTTGAAGGTAAATTGCACATATTATATTCATCCTATATAATCAACAATGAATATATCTTTATTTTTTTGAATGTTGTGTAGCTTTTCAAAGTAACAAATTAATCATGCATAAATAAGCTCTTCTGGACTTTGATAGATAGTTTGATCAATATGGTACAGGTCAATTGATGTACCATATGTAAAACATACTGAATTGTACAATGGGTTTGGTTCCCAACTGTACCGGTTCAGCAAAATTTATAATGGGTGTACATCGTTATTAATGAAAAAAGACTCAATTGAGTAGTTTTTCTTACGCTGTAGGACAAAACAGATTCAATTCAGTAGTTTGTCTTACGGTGTGATGCAGGAGCATCTGGTCGACAGGGTGAAGACTGAGAAAGGGCGGACAAAGTTTCTAAAGAAGATTGGGAAAGATGAACAGTTCGACAAATGGACAGCAAGTCTGTCAGAGTTCTTGCATTTTTATTTAATTTCTTCCAAAGTCAACTACAACATTTAGATTCTGTTGGTTAATTTTTATTTATTTTACTTTACTGTAGCAACATGCATTAATTATAGCTGTTAGAATTAGATTAATACCAATAAGCAATGTAAACAGCAAACCCTTGTGGGACCAAAGAGACAAGGTAAACAAACGAATAGACAGGTAAAGTAAGTATGTAGTAACTGCCAGGCAAACTGTAATAGAATAACTATCTGACAAACTGTAAGGAATAACTATCTACAGTTATCTAACTGCCTGTAACTATTGTATAAAAGAACAGACCAAATACCCCAGACGGGTTCAGCAGCTAAGCAATTGAAAGAGAGAATTAGAGAAATATATGCCAAATTCCCTTCATCTAAATTCTGTGCACAAATAGATGTATGAATGAAATACATAAGTCCTCTGTATTAGAAATTTCTATATATATTTCTGTACAATTAATTCGTGCAGGCAAACATAGTGACAGAGACTCACAAAAAAGTTCACATATATATTATTGCATATCCAATATCGTTGCAGGAAAATACATGACCGATATTCCAAATACCACAAGTTTAAAGATAAGCCAAGACCGAGAGTGAGCAACAGGCGGAAAGAAGTGAACAGTACAACACCCACAGTCGAAACCGGGTAAGCAACAACAACATCAAACTTAATCATAGATTACATATTCCAGTATAATACATTGCAGGCTTGTCAAATTTAAAGTTACATGAATGAACTGTGTGACGAGGGTTCGATGAACCGAACCATCAACTAACAGAACCTACAGCAACCCTCTACATCATGAATACGGGTCGGAACAGCCCAAACATTAAACGCTACAGCTATTAATCATATAGACACAAATAATTACAGCGAGAACAGAGAGCCACGGAAGCATCCAACATACAGACTACAGACACAAGCAGATACAGTGAAAACGAAGAGCCACCAAGATAAGAACAGAGCTACCTGGAAGAATATCGACCGAACTCTTTGCGAGAGCCACGGAACCGGTCACCTGCAACCATTACAAAGGAGTTAAGTTAGGGTTTGTTGTCAAACTAAAACCCTCGAACCAGAAACGAAACCGTAAGGGCAAAAACGAATTAGCAAGAAGCGAAGCTGTGTATGGCTAAAGGGGAGAGCCATACCTGAAAGTGAACCGAGTCCACAACTCACCGAAATGAAGCGAAACCCTGACCACGGAGGGGCCGAGTTTTGTTAGACACAGCTCGAATAGCAAACAAAGAACTATAGCAGGGAACAAGTGAATTACCTAAGCACAGAGCCGAGTGCCGGAGAAAGCCCAGGTTGCATACCAACGAACTGCACATTGTCAACTGGGCAAACCAGAAACCCTCAACACCAGCATTCACCACAAAATTATAGCGCCATTGACCGAGACAAACAGTAAACACAGAAGTAGAACCAATCGACTGAGCATACACGGACGAGAATACAGTATCAAACCACATTGTTTAGCCAATAAACCATCAGAAACGTAACAGTGTATCACCACAGACGGATAGTAACCAGAGATGGAGCCGAGCATCAGAACAAAACCACATAGTAGCGAAACGACGAGGTGAAAATGACCAAATGAGTGTGAATTGACAAAGTGAAAAGGTAGTAAGGAGATTAGGGTTCGGCAGCTTCGAGGAGGACAGGTGTCGCAGCGAGGACAGGTAAGTACCGTGGGTTGATTGATAATCACCTACCGCATTCAGTTGCAAATCAAACCATATTCAATACCCGAATATCAGCGAAGGACCGCGAAGGACTGTGCTGGCATGGGACCACGTGGGCTGCCCACGTCAATTGGTATCAGAGCAGTTTTTTTTATTAATATTTAGAGGAAGATGGCGGAAGGACAAGCGCCAAGGCGAGGACGTGGAAGAGGTGCACATAGGGGAGCGGATGAAGGATTAAGAGAACAGATTAGATTTCTTACAGCTCGCTTGGAAGCAGTGGAAGCGGGTAGACGAAGAGACCCGGAACTGGGAGATGACAGTGAGGAAGAAGCGGTAGCTGCTACAGACGGGTCTGATGAGGAAGCTCCAGAATTGAGACTGCTGCGTTCAATCTTATTGGCGAGCAGCAAACCAAAAACAGAAATTTCAAATTACGATGGCAGTCTGTCTACTGATATCCTACTAGATTGGATAAGCGAACTAGATAAATATTTCGAGAATGAGGAAGTTAAGGAGGATAAGAGAGTCAAGTTCACTGCTACTAAGTTGAAAGGACATGCCCTCTTGTGGTGGGATAATGTCCAAGCAGACAGAAAAAGACTGAACAAATTACCCATACGAAAATGGTCAAGGATGATAGCGAAACTGAAGGGCAGATTTCTGCCAAAAGATTACCAGGTTGAACTATGTCGGCGAGTACAGAATTTGAGACAGAAGGATATGACTGTCAAAGAGTACAAGGAAGAGTTCTACCGGGTAAATCTACGTGCCGGTTATACGGATGAGACTCCAGAAAAGACAGCGAGGTATGTCAATAGTTTGAGGATGGAGATCCTGGATGAAATTAGCATTCTTTCTCCCCGAAGTATTGAAGAAGCCTTTCAGAGTGTTGTGAAGGCTGAGGAGAAAATTAATAGAAAACAGAATAACAGGAGAGGGAGAGGAAATGGTAGAGGACGAGGACAGTCCTACGGAAGAGGAAAGAGTGCTGCAAACAGTGAAGAAGGCAGCAGCTCAAAAACTTCAGGGACAACAGACAAAGGAGACAGCACCAGAGGAGGTCGGTCATATCAGTGAGGACGAGGGAATGGCCGCGGAAGGGGAACTGGTTTCCAGTGCTACAGGTGTCAAAAATGGGGACATCGATCCTTTG
>APFE031520509.1:0-22985 GCA_000404065.3 Pinus taeda
TCTTCCAATGATTCAGGTTCCCAAAGGAAAACCTCATGTTGGATGTTATCCTATAAAGTCCTTATGAACACATTGATCCTCAACATGCTCCACCATTCAACCATTTTGTTTGAGATTTATCAATTGTCTAAAGAAGGTGTTTCTCTTTGTATCCTCATAATGTGCCATTATTTCCTCTGTAGCAATTTACAAAGTGACAATTTTTTTATGAGAGCAAATCGAGCGATACCATACAAACTGATTGGGTTCCAAATATAAAGTTGCAATTCATACCTTTTGTGTGTCTTTCACATTATGGATATCGAAATATTGCTCCATCTATAGTATCCATGTTACGGGATCGTTTCCATCAAACTTCCTCATATCGATCTTCGGAACATGGTGGGTCTTTGATCCAATGTTAGAGTATATGAAATCGTGATTAGCATTTCTTTTGTTCTCGTCATGAGTTTTAGCTAACACATTTTCACCATCAGGAAGCATTTCTTGTAGCAACCTTGTCAAACCTTCCCTGAAACCTTCCATGTATACCTTTGAACCATTCTTAAAATCATCCATTCTATATTTCATCTCATCCATATTAGCTTTCATGGCATTCTTCAACCCTTCCATCTATTATTTTAAGCTATTCTTCAAACCATCATTCTTATCTTCCATTGCATTTTTGGCTCCTATTTGTGAAAGTGAAAATTGTTCCACTTGGTCTCATAAATTTGATATATCATGATGCATTTATTCTCCTTCTTCATTCGTCATAGTAGAACTTTCATCTTGCTTACTAGGTGTTTCCATTTTATTTCCTTGGGGCACCAATTAATGATTATTATTCTTCATTTTTCCCTTTGAATCACTTTAAATTATTTTTCAAACGAAACTTCTGCAAAGTTTAGGAAAATACGCACTTTTTTTTCTCTTTGTAGTAGCTTGATATTGAATCTATTGTATCTCTGAATTTCAGATTTCCAATGTCTAAAATTGTGTCATGTGGTAACTCTCTCAGCCAACTTTCCAACCCTACAAGTCTAATTGAGATTGGATTCTCCAAGAAAATAGTATGCCCCATCTCACACAATGACCTAATTATAGACTTGTTGAGTAGAGAGAAATTGTACCAAGTTCTACATGTCACTGTTTCGACCTTTGAACCTGAAAGCTATACCCAAAAAACTAAAGTTCGTCCTCCTTTTGTCACTTTTTATGAAATTTGAATTCGATGCTCAGAGAGAAATTTATGACAATTTTCCCAAGGTCACCTATTTGAGATGAAATTGAGGAGCCTACAAAAATCCTAACTTCTTTGGATAATATCTCAAAAAATATAGCGAGCAAAGATCTGAAATTCAGTAAAAACATTCATAAATATTTCTTCTCAAATGGGATATTTTCACCATCTGAATATTCGTATAAAAAATGGCTTAGTGAAACTGCGATGAGGACCTATTTCAAGTAGCGAAACCCTAGAATCCAAATCTCTAATAACAAATGTTATGCAGCCACATCACAAAATAAAAGAAGAGATAGATCAACGACTACAAAGCTAGCCTCTCCGAGGGTGAAACCTCCTTTACATTACATAAATGAACAATTCTTTGATGATTCAAATGACAAAACCTCCTTTATATATATAAAAGTCTAAGGGGTCATAATATAATCAGAGCCAACGTAACAATAATAAAAATATGGGGGCAACATGTGCACAACAATAAAAATAATGGCTACAATGACAATAATAATGGGAGAATACACTAGTATTATAGGGACCTAACATGGATCTTCAAATTCTAAAATTTCGTTCTATGCTAGCGCACTTAGTCTCCTTTCCAATTCCACAAGCTAGACCGAAATTGGATTCCTCGAGACAAAGTTATGTCTAACCTCCCACGATGGCCTCATTATGGAATCGCTCAATATGGAAAAATTGTATGGAATAACATGTGTCACTGTTTCAACCTTCGGCCCTAAAAATGATATAAAAAAAATTAAAGTATGTTCACATTCAATAATTTATTACAAAATTCAAATCCGATTCCCATAGAGGAAGTTACTAGGATTATTCCCAACTCACATTTTTGAGACTTAACGCTAGAGCGTGCAAAAACACTAACTTATTTGTACCATATATCAAAATATATAGTTAACCACTATTTGAAATTTCTACATGAAGTTCATTGAGATTTCAGCTCTACATGGTCAAATTTTAGCTTTTGAATCTTTGCATAAAAACCGTCATAGCAAAAATTCCAAGATGACTTGTTTGAAGGAGGAAAACCCTATAATCCGAATCTCTAATACCAAATGTTATGAAAGGAGCTCATAAAGAAGAAGAAAAGATAGACAAATGACTTGAGAAATAACCTCTTCTAGGGGGAAACTTCCTATACATCACATAAATGAAAAATTGTTCGATGATACAAATGACAAGACCTCCCTCGTATATATAGGAGTCTAAAAGGTCTTAATACAATTAAAGACTACATAACAGTTATAATCTAAGGGAACAAAAATAACACTGTCGGGGATACATGGGGACAAAAATAAAAATAGGGGGCTACACTAATATTATATCGACCTAACAATCAGGTTAAAAAAAAATTCTATTAAAAGAACATTTTGTTGAGAGAATCAAGTTATTATTTTGGATAGAAATTATTTTCCGTATAATATGTAGAAACAATATTTGTAAAAAAATTATGTATATTTTATATTTTGATTTGAAAGGGATTGACTCCTAGACACAAATTTTGGATATTTTTGTAATTCCTAAATATTTCAAATTTAATCAAGGAGTTCTATTTTCAGCTTACAATAGCATTGTTTCACACGCAAGTGTTTATAGTGTATTATTATACTTTTACTTGAATAATTTTAAATATTGTATAGATAATTAGGAAAAGCTTGCTAGAGGATTAGCCTCCCTAACATCGTCTCACAAATTTATGTTCAATATTGGGTTAATTAACCAAGCAATCTATTTGTTTTAGTTACTCTAGAATTCGTATATTGTTTCCTTCTATATGACTCCTAAATGTGTTATTTTTTTAGCTATAAAAGGTCCTTCTCCATTATTTCTAATCTCATTAGATAATTAAGTATTCATATTAAATATATAAATCAAACTAATCGAACCAATTGATGCTTATGATAGTAAGCTAAATCTATTCATCAACTGCCCAACATAACATTTATTGTAATCACACATTAATTTTACAAATACTATTGGTAGACATGGAGAACTTGGGTAGATGCAAGGTGAAACACACCTTTTGTATAGGTTCAAACCATGTTGGACGTCATAATTTTCAATTGTTCTAAATTTTTGTGCAATGCATTGGAACAAATTGTTCACTTCTATTTCATGTTCTGAATAATCCCACCAAATGACCAAATATTCCATTTTTTTCTTAAGGTAAACAAATTTCAATATGCTCCTGAAGAGCCTATTTTAGAAGGGAATTTTCTCCTTTTTAAAATGTACCAGTAGAACTAGCTTTGGATCTGAAACTAGCTTCACCATTTTTTTTTGGTGACATAAGTCCTCCTTTATTAATAATTATTTCTCACAAGGATGAGCTGTGCGCAACATAGATCAAACGTAAAAAATCAATTTTGACATAAATGTCCTATAAAATAGTCATTTATTATTGGAAAATAAGATCTTCTAGATACACTCTCATTCTATAAATGTTCTTTAATGATGATCAAGAGGAATCATCATTGACTGTGAAATAAAGAAAAATTGAATGGCGAGTGGAGATGGATTTAGCTAAAGAAAAATATTTTATTTTAACACAATATGCTTTTCCCTTTCGAACATTTTTATGAACTTTTTTTTGATCTAGATGTATGCTTTTTTGGGAATAACATAAGGAATAATGGGGTTAATTCATATATTGTCATGTGGAAAAAATGTTATGTATTTCATTTATTCATTTATCTCGTAGATAGATTACTCTACATACCCTTTATCGAAATATGTTACAAATTGAATCAATCCATTCTCTCTATGAAAATAGTAAAATAATAATGGAATATACCAATTGAAATTTCTAAATAGTTTCAACTATAGAAGCAAGGCCTATTCCATAGGTGTAACCATTCACTCAATACTACAATCCTTAGTAGATGAGAGCATCTAAAGGTGCATTGACAAGGGATACACAACAAAAGGAATTCTTATATCTCCATAACTCACCTTCACTAAGCATAGTCACATGGAAAGTAAATGCATGAATTGGTAACAAAGCCACCTTGGAACCTACTGTCACCAAATCAACACCTCCCTAGATTAAGCTGGTAATCATTCTTGCACCAAAGAGTTGTTGAACAAATGTTGAAGCATGATGAAGTGAGAAAGGTGTTTGGTAATGTGGAAAAAAGAAGAAAAAGGAGAAATATTCTCCTAATATTGTATGGTTCCTTACCTATCCTGTAAAAAGCAGTGTGATAAAGATTAAGAATCATCTTGATTCATTCAAGAAAGATTTGATGAATTCAGTTTATGAAGAGAAAGAGATCCGGGTGGATGGAAGCTAAGGAAATTGATTCCATAAGAGATTAAAATAAATCTCCATTGTGGAGGGAAGACCTCGACATTTATATTGAAGTTATGGAACAATGGAACCCCTCACTAAATAAGATCATATAAGAATATTAATCATCCATTCGATAGGATGGCCAAATTAACCAAATACCAATTGATCTCATTGGATAACATACATCAAGAATTTATGATGATCTCTCCAAACATGCACAAGATTATCGATAAATGTCTCTTCTATTAAGAAGACTACCTAGCTAAGAAGCTTATCCTAAAGATGTTTTCTATTTTCATTTTCGTCTCTTGGAAAGAGAAGATGAATTCAGTTCCTCATTAGGTGAGTATAGTGTTACTTATCTATCAATAATTGAGACTTAAGCTAGATATGTTTCAACTTATATTCCAACTAATGAAATTTTCATTACCGAGCATATCATGTTTTTTATCCTGTTCTTTTTGGAAACTATCTAGCTTTGGATATATTGGGATATGGAAATATTCTATGATAAATGTACTCAATTTTTTTTGTAGGTTTTCCAAAAGTATTTGGAATTGATTTATTCCTCTAAGGAGTAGCTTGTTTCAGATTTGATGAATTTCATGTAACGTGTTTCTATGGTCCAAGGATATGGTTGTATGATCCTTATCCAATCAACTAATTGGAAGAGAACCAATATATTTCTTTCAAGAGTGATTCAGCCTTCCTGAACACAACATCTAACATCTTGTCTATGTACTACACTCTGCAACTATGTTTGTTCCCCTTCCTTTTCTTTTTAGTTCGTCACCCAACCAATGACGAGAAAATGATAATCAATTTTAATGGGAAAAGGAGGTGTTAAAATACCATCTTGGAGCAACCTTGAGACACTCCAAGATCATTTTTCGAACCTCCTCTTCTCTCATCTAGAAGAGATGGCATAATAAATAATTCGCTCCATTTTCAATTAGGTATTTCTTTATATTCTTTGGTGGTTATAAATTCCTTATTAGATCAACACATGTATTATTTATCTTTAGGATCACCTATTCCTTCTCTATTCCCATCCTATAAGTACAATGATTAAAGAAATATTCGTTTGCATGAACGAACATTATTACATGCTAATTCCCTCTTGATATCTCGATATATCGTTCCTCCAAATTATAAATTCGATTCAAAATTGATAGTTCATTATGAGCCTATCCCTGTGGTTATACACTATTTGAATTTGAACAATAATCAATTTAATGAAAGATCCTCGATTTTGTGCTTTAGTTGTGATCATCGAAAGCCATACTGATGATTTGGAAGATATTCCTCACAAAGACTTTCGTGATCATTTTGGTCAACTAGCCATCATATTTATTTATCTAAATGAGATGTACTTTCACAGTGCTTGTTTCTCCAATTATGAAGCATGGATGGTTGATCCCACTCACGAAAAACGAAATGGAAAAGTAGCTTGGCCAATAGTATGCGAAGAAATATTCAATGGGGATTTTTTTCCTAACCACCATTGCACCATATTCACCACGATGGGAAATCATTTTAACTCATTAGATTTCCCAAACATGATGATGGGGAGTGTTAGAAAAATTGGCTTGTAATATCCCTTTTTTATTTAATCACAACATTTGCAAACAAAAAGTACAGATCAAGAAAGAATGGAGGAAGGGATTTTGTAAGCATTTAGGTGATACTTACTCCTAGTCCTAATGCATCCCCCATGAAAATTTTAGGTGAAGAAAAAAATAAGATGAGCCACTTAAGTAAGGGTGGCACATTGTTAAATCAACAAGATCAACGAGGAGAGGAGCCTTCTACTTTAGTAAAGTTTGTTTAGAATGGAATGATATAGAGTCATCCAATAAAATTAAAACAATACACTAAAGATTATCATGGCTCCTGTGCAAGGATTACACACACAAATCAAGAAATGGGATTCCAAATTTTTACTAGAATTTCCAAAAGAAGAAAAATAATGACACTACCCACCGGAACATTAACAAGATTTTGAGCCTCCAACATCTTTATTTTGATTAAATAGCTTGGATAACTGAAGACATTTAATTCACGATACCACAATCGCATTGTATGAGCTTAAATGCAACCACGTCATGATTTGTAGGACTGTAAATATAATTGCAAATGGGTATGAGAAATTAGGAAATGTCACTTAAAAATTGAAATGTTAAATTCACAAGTTGGGGATTTCAATACATATCATTTATGACATGTAATGTTTTATTATACAATTCAAATATGGGTAATCAAAAAATACTAATTCAACAAATGATGAGTTCATATCAACTTCACATAAACAATTTTTAACAAGTGTAATATGCAGCATTGCTCCTTAGTACTTGCCTCTTATGCAAAAAGTAATTGATAGATAAATTAAAGTAAAAACAATAAAGAACTAAAATTGCATATATACAATAAAAAATGAAAAATATAAAGATTAAAAATGGAGTTTCTTTATTTACATAGTTATTTATTGTGTGATCTAATAATGTTTTAATTTATTAGTAATACATTTTAATGATTTTTTTATTGATATTAAGTACAATTCTATAATTAAGTCTACACATATACATGTTTAGTCATACTTATTAAAGTGTTGAAAAAAACGTAAATAATGGTGGGAAGTGGCAACTCAGGGTATGTGTACTTATTTAAATTTCATATTATTTGTAAATAAATGTGATTGATATATTGTTTAAATTTAATTTTATTTTCATATAATTATTGAAAACAAATTTAGGATATCTATGATGTATTATTGGATGTATATATAAAATGATATATTATAATTATTTTGGATGTTTTTATTTTTATAAAGTATACTTTGAAAGTAAATTGCTATCTTTGAGAGGAATTGTGACATGCATTCTGAACTATGTTACAATGAGGCTTGAACACATTTATATTATTGATAAACAATGGAAAACTCTAAACATCCAAAAGACTAGCATTAGAACATCAAGCACCAAAATTGTTTTGGCACCATTTGGGTTAGTTGGTACATCAACTTCTAACGGTCATAACATTTTTCATAATATCTATGTTATGATACCTCAACAAATTTGACTATAAATTTCAATTAACAGTTATGATCTTTCCAAAAATGTGTGGTTTACAATGTCAAAATGACTCCACAAGTTCACCACCTAGAAATCCAATAATAGTAAAATATCGTAGAAGTTAGGAAAGTAAAAGAAAATAATGTTGGGGCCCAAGTAGAATAGGGTAGTGGTCAAGAATATCCTTATGGATCACTCCCATCACATCATGATTTCTATGGCTCGTATTAAACACTAGAAGAATCCATAAGTTATAGTGGGGTTGTTTCCTAACCTACCCAGCCCAAAGAATATTCTATGAGTTTATATATAAACCATCATGCCCATGCCACTACTAACTAGCTATTTCATTCCCATATATCACGAGAAATACAACTAGAAGTTTCTAGTACTCAAGGTGAAATTGCAAGGGATTGGGGTTGCTTCTCTAATGTGGAAATAACTAGTGAAATCATGAACTAGTTCTAGATCTTATACATACAAGAGGAAGATTCAACCAATATATGTACACCAGAGACATATAATAACACATTAAAATGCTACTAGGATGAGTTGTACTAGATCATAATAGAGGTTGAGACAAAATTTTGCTACTACTTGCTGAAATTCAACTCATAGGACAGAGACTACATGAAAGGTCCATATTTCAACACTAACCACATTAGAATTTATTCGTCTTAACCCATTGAAATGAATGAGCTTAATTAGGTGAGAAATGTTTAAGATGAAGAAATATAATTGAATATATTGACCTACCATATAAGATGTAGAAGTATAAGTAGATCCAAAAATCATAAATTTATGATGTTAAAAGTTAATTGCATCTCTCATTCACATTTTAAGTTAGCAATGTGAAAAGGGCAATATGTCTCAAAAAATAAGACATAAGGGAAAAGAATTCCATGGAACAAAAGCTTATTTAGGACCTAGAATAAACAAGAATAAAGTATATACATTATTTGTTGCAATGATGATTTCCTCTTAACGCCAAAAGAAATGTTTTTTAAAGAGATTTTTGGGGCTAGAAGTTTGAATCTCCAAGGTGATTGAGAGTTAGGACCACTTCATACATCATAATAGAAGGAATGGAAAGGATATCATAACATTTTGATACCAATTATTTTTTATATCTCTTAAATGTTCTCCATAATGAATGCCATATTTTCTCATACCTGAGTCCAACCATAAAGATGTCATGCATATGCTAACAATTTTTCAATGGAATTTTAAGTTCATGTGTAGAGGTGCTATGTCATGAATATCCTAAAAAAAATTGAATGGAATTTTAAGTTCATGTGTAGACATGCTATGTCATGCATATGCTAAATCATTTTGAATGGAATTTTAAGTTCATGTGAACAAGTGCTACGGAGTTGGCTTCCAAGTTGCACTATTTATAGTTAATGGAATAGTCTAATATGTTGATATCAAAACTCAAGTAACTCTCCTCAACCCCCTACTTCTAGAGGATGGATATAAACTTCGATGTCTTTAACATATAAATCTTGAATATGAAGATGCATATGGAAACTGAAACACCAAATACCATGTAAACTAGTGCATGGTGGATAGCCTAGTTTTGACATCTCTCATGTTTTGCAATTTCTAACTTGTAATTTTTAACTTTCTTGAAAAAAAGAATCAATTTTATCTTTTTTATACCTTACGAAGTTTTAGATGGTATTTTGTTGATAGTTATAATTAATTAATGAGTAATTTATAATATCGTTGAACAACTATGTGACTATAGTTTTATTTTTCAATATATAAATATGTAGATGGTTCTTTAAATTCAATAAAAGGTAAATAATGATTATAAGGTATTGTAACATAAATAGTTTTTAGTTGTGATATTCCAATTTATTCATATTTAAAATTTATGTGAACAACTAAATACAATATTTAAAAGTAATAAAATATCAAAAATAAAAAAAAAATTGATAAAATTTTGCAATATTATATATATATATATATATATATATATATAATATTATATATATATATATATATATATATATGGGCCTAAAATATGCCCTCTTTTTCTTATTTTGCATGAGTGAAAGCATGCCATTATCATATAATTCCATGTGGCTTGGTTTTATTTGAGTAAGGTGATGAGACAAGGTTGCATTGGTTGATAGAAACTTATGATGTTTGTCTACTCCAAACATAAATATCAATGCAAAAAAGTATAGATATAATCATAAATACAAAGATGTAGTAGAAGAACACTTAATTTCATTAATAGAAAAATAATGAACTATGTTTATAGACAGAATGTAAATAAGATAGCTAGGGCAATGATAGCTTATCTCTGAGAAACGATTTGGCAGCTACATACCAACTGAATTGTGTTACAATGAGGCTCAAAGGCCTATTTATTATTTAAAAACGTGAGAAAACCCTAAACAACCAAAACCCTAACTTGAGGATATGTAACACGAAGCTTTTGTGGCACCGACGGGGTTAGTTCGGTGGCCAACTTCTCGAGGTCGTAACGTGGTCATATTATCTATGTTTGGTGCATATGATACCTTGTTGGAGATTTCTCTTTGAGTAATAGAGGTTTTTATGCATGCCACTACCTATGGCTATGGGCCTACTACGGGCATAAAAAAATGTTGTTTATGGGCTCAAAAATACTTCAGAAGTCAGGCCCCGAAAATCTAATAAAAATAGTAAATGCTGAAATAAACAAGGAAACATATGAGGTGAGGAAATTTCTATTGAACTTGGTCCCTCGTGAACCAATTTCCCTGGTGAAGGATTTGGCCCACTTTGATAACTTGATATAGTTGTATCCTCTGTTGGAGAGTGTTCTTGATTTGTGTGTCCATGATCTGATCAGTTGTGGCATGTTCCATGCAATCTGGGTTGAACTCTATTGGCGTGAGTTGTTCTACAATGTCTAATGTGTCCAACGATGGTGGAAAGTATGGACGAAGGCACTCTACATTGAACGTTGGATACAGACCTCTTATCACTTTGTATTACCTAATATTGTGAAGGAAATACAAAGGTACCCACAAAAAACCTTTGGAAGATGGGATCTAGCCATGTTGTCTTTAGAGAGGGATCTCTCTTTCAAATTTATATTTGTTTATATTAAGATATTAGGCTAGTTTTGAAAGTTCGAGGGTTTGATTTTAGATTTGGTTTGGTTGTTCGGTTGAGAATGTAACCAAACAACATTAGGTATTGTTGTCAATATACTTTGAATGGATTTAATTCAGAATCTACAGACAACTCTAACAAGGCAAGGTAAGAATATTTATTAGATATTATATGTTTAATGAGATGGAAAAAGAATAAATGATTAATTGTCCATCAAGCAGAGCGAAATTAAGAATTCTATTGCTTAACTTCAGTATAAAATATTGATATTGTTTTAAGCCAAAATAGAGTGCGATTGTGACAAATCCTGAACTTAATTTTCTTTAAAACAATACAGAAAAGAAACACATATGAAAAAAATAAAACACAATAACAAAAGAGAAGATCACTTCACCAAAAAATTTGACACAAGAATCCTGAAAAAAGCTTCTATAACTCGGTGAAATAAATTTATATCAATGGTCCTTTCTTTTAGATAAACATCAACATCTATTACTTCGAGCTATGAAGTACTTATATGAAAATAATTAAAACATATTCTGACATCAAAATATTAAGATATTATCCTAAAATATCTAAAACATATTATGTAAATAGTACAAAAGAACAGGAATTCAGAACTGCTAGAGTTTGTGGCACTATTGTTGAGGATGGCTCTTATTGACTGGTCCCAAATGGGCATTGCCTTGTTGTTTGAGACAAAAAATGTTTCTCTCCCGTAATTCACACAAGTGATACCATCGATATTCAGTATGGATATAAAGTTTTATTATCTTTCGATATGTTTCATCAACTTCAGTATATTTCTTAATTAGGGTTGTTGATGAAAATATGTTTAATCTCATGTTTGATGATGAGATCAAAATCTAGATCCTCAAGGAAAGAATTTTCTATCATACATCCTTTTACCCCTGGAAACTTGGATTTATCTTTGCCAATAGTTGAAATTGTTTGACTACGGTCACTCAAGCAGATTAACCTATCATTAATGGTTTCTAAACATGAAATACATCTATGATTCAATAGATTAAACTTTGTATGAAATCTCTAGAGAACAATTTCTAGAGTCTAGAATTTTTTCTCCCATTGAACCATCGTGTTTCTCTTCTACAAAACCTTCTTGATTTCTAAGATGGTTTTAGTCCTAGCTTCAATCTGTAGCTCCTCTAATTCTTGTATGAATCCCCAATTTCCTTGGTCTTTGGATCCTCTGTAGATGGTAGCTTGAGCTACTTCTGCAGAGCTGTTATACCGACATTCTTCTTCTTCAAAATCTCCTATATTGCCTTTATATCAATGGGGTCATAACCTAGCTTGGTAACTAAGTCCTCTAATGACTTAATTCTAGTATCTTTTACTAGAGATGAGATTTTATCTAGCTTCAGTTATGACAGTATGTTCCTAATGAATTCCTCTAGTTTTGAATTTGTCATGGAAGTGTTAGTCAATGTATAATACAACATCTCTCTAGTTTGTTTATGATTGTCCATTTGATCAATCGGATGGATATGATTTGCATCAAAGGAGAATATTTTCCTCTTATAGTCTATTGTTGATTTAGTAAACGAGACCTGTTCTTGCAAGAAAGCCATCTGCATTCTCCCTTGTTTAGTATCAAAGGCTGATAGAAGCCTGTGCTAGGAAGTAGGAGTTTGCTTAGAGAACTGAATATAAGTATTGGCTTTCAACATTTCATTCTTCTGCTTGATGGATTTATACTTAGAAAAAATATTAGGCTTTGTTTTCCCTTGATCCAAGTGTGTTGCCTGAGCTATATTTGGGGGATCTTATGAAGCAGAGGAAGATGGAGAACCTATAAAAGTGTCCTCTTACTTTGTACCTAAAAAAATATCATTTGGTCATGTTGAAACATGTTTACCTATCATGACTATAGTAGTCCATTGATCTTCATCTGGCATAAAAATGGGTGGTGGATTCTTTTTAGGTTTCTTTGTATAAATTAAGAACTTCTTGGTTTCAAATGATATCATTGGAGAAGGCTCTTCTTCTCTACGAATTTTATCACGCTTCTCCCAGAGGACTGGTGTCTGTGAGGTGGTTGTAGATAAAATATTCTCCTCATCTTCATGTAAGGTGTTCTCCTCCTATTGATCTTTGTTCATAAACTTCTCAATCTCAGGCCTTGGAGTATGAGAATAAGGAGTGAGCTTATGCTCCACTCCTAGACTATAAAATATGTCAAAGGGGTCATACAACCAAGTGAAACTTACATGAAAATCCATGTGCTTGAGAAGTGTATCTGCCTTGGTGTCTCTTGCATTATTTTTGCATATAAAAGTTCCCTTGTGTGTTTTGATCTTGAATTAAGCTTTCTTTGTGGCTGAGACAAGATTAAAATCATCCATATTGATGACTTTCCTGACATATGCCACTGAGAAAAATCTCATAGGAACATATTTTGGCAATCTGTAGGGTGGCCGCTCACAACGATACACTTTGATTTCTATGTAGTTCTGGTACAAGTACTAGTCTCGTGTTTTGGCTTGATCACTGAGGTGTGAAGTTCTTTAAACCTCATAACCTATCATAGGTTCCACATTGTTCTTTAGAAGATACATGATTGTATAGATAAACTAATCAATGAAGTTACTCAAGATGAAGTCACTTGAATTCTTCCTTACTAAAGAGGCCCACTTTATAACTGATTTTGCATTACCTTGATCATCCAATTTCTGCAAGGTCATTGGAAACATGTCTTCCTGATGAAACAAAAACATCACACCAACACTGATGAATGTTTAAACATTCCTTCTGTTGTTATATTGAGGAATTGGTCATGGATTCTATCTATAAGAAATTGACTAAAATTAAATATTACAGAATGTTTTTCTTCCGTGGAAAAGATGCAAAGAAAACCTAAAATAGGCTCATCTACCCATTGATCTGAGTGGTATCCATGTAGACAAGACACTAATGACAATTTTTTTTTATTTTTTTCAAGAAACATAGAGGTTGTCTATGTGGAATTTAAACAAGCCGTACAATTTTATTTGAAAACATTATAAATGAATTTTAATGCAATTTATTCTTTTTTGTATGGTGGCATTTCAAATTGCTTACCTGCATACATTTTTCATGGGGTTCTTTCATCTTTATTCTATTTTTTATTTTCTCTTATACATTTTTTATACCCTCTTTTCATCATTTTTCTATATATATATATAATATATATATATATATAATAATATATATATATATATATATATATATATATATATATATATATAATATATATATATATATATATATATATATATATATATATATATAATATATATATATATAAGTAAATCATTTGCAGAGTACAATATTATTTATAAATTCATCAACTCAAAGGAAATAACCAATCATCAATTGAAACTATGAATCATAGGACCGTAACAGTGTGTCCAGTTGGGGATGACATCCTCCCTGTGAGATGTCAAGAACACTTGGATCAGTAACCTCGGTCATTTGCCTTCACTCTTCATTTTGCATCTGAATTGATCTCTTTGATGTTTTAGATATGATAACATCTCATTAGGAGCTCATGGCCTTATCCTCAAGTGTCAACCTCTGATAAAAACCACCCACACTGATAATAAAAACATAGAATGGTATTCACAATGACTTGAATAGAAAGTGATTTATTCTTGAGGGAAGTAGTGTTTGAGCATTCTTCTATTTACAGGTCCACTGCGGAGTTTTTTTCTAGACATATCTTTTAGGAAAAAGGCATTGTTCCCACTATAAGAATTAATTTTGTAAGGTCCCTTCCACAAATGATCAAGCTTTCCATGCTAAATCTTATCCTCATTCTTTGAATCCCATTTTAGTATAATATCTTCTATTTGGAAATCATCGTCTTGGTTCTCCTATCATATATCCTTTTGGTGTTATCTTAGATAACTTGGGTTTTATTGTAGACTTCCTTTCTTGATTGTTACAGCTTTATGGTTCGGTTTATTCTTCTTTGAATTTCATTAGGTTAAACTTGGGATTCTTATAGTAATTTCAAAACATGAATTACTAAATATGTGGGTAAAACATCATCTATCCCATAAACTAGTTGGAAAGGAGACATGCCAATAGATTTTTTGGTAGTGATTCTATCATCCTACAAAGCATTGATCAACTTGTTATGCCAAGACTTTTTATCATCTTGCAGCAAATTATTGATGATATTAACCAAAATTTTATTTGAAGACTCTAATAGCCCATTTACCCATGGGTAGTAGGCAATAGAGTGACCCAATACTATGTTATACTTGTTCCAAAATTCCATCATCTTCTTTGATTTGAATGCAACTAAATTATAATTTATTATCTTATTTGGGCATCCAAATCTAGCAAGAATGTTTCCTTATAAAAATATAATGATTACTAAATCTATGGCTTGTCTTGTAGGTACAACTTCAATCCATTTTGTAAAATAGTTAGTGGCTATAAGGACCCACTTATGCGGGGTTGAGGAACTAGGGTATATTTCTCCAATGAAATCCAAACCCCAGTGTTGGAATTGAGTTTCAGCTGATATGGGCTTCAAAGGTAGGGGTAACAATTTTATTTTTCCTTCAAACATTTGGCATTGATGACATGTGCTAAATTTCTTGTGGACATCTAAAAAACAAGGTGGCCTAATAGAACCCAACCTTCAAAATCTTATTTTCTATTCTCTTTGAGTACAAGCATCCTCCACAATCTCCCTCACGGAATTCTTGCATAAGTTTATTTGCTTCATCTTTTCACACACCGTTAAGTAAAATTCCATCTACATCTTTCCAATATAGTTTAATATCCAAAATACAAAATCTCATAGCCTTTAACTTAAGAAATATGGCTTTAGTTTTAGTGAAATATGGAGGAGCTTGTAAATTTTATAGTACAAAGAGAACATCTTCATACCATGGACAGGTAGCAAAGGCTTCTAATACCCGTGGAGTTACTTGCTATTCTTGTTCGTCCAATTCAACTATGAAATTTATATCAAGTACAGGGAAATTAGATTCTACCATTATTTTTTCCAATCCCTAACCTTTGATAAGCTTGGTAGGCTTGATTTCAAGATCATATTCCAACATAATAGCAATCCACTTGCCCCTTTTTCCATCAGGATCGATTTCTATCAAAATATCTTTTACAATAGCATTAGGGACATATGCAGTTATATTGGAGTGTAAAATGTAAACTTTAAAGTCCTTTAGTGCTTTTACTAAGGCAAAATCTTGTTTCTCCATTATATTGTATTTCAGTGAAGCATCCCTTAAAGCCCTACTAAAGAAAGCTATTGGCTAGTCTTGTCCTTCATTTTTCTTCTGCAATAAAATAACTGCAATATTATAATCAGATGCAAAAGAAAAAATCATAAAACCTTTGGTGAAATGAGGACTAATCGATAGATGAGTAGTTTTTATAGCTAGTTTTACTTCACTGAAAGATTTTCTGGCTTCATAGTTCCATTTTATTTGAGAATCATTTTTCAATATATTTGTGATGGACCTTAAGATTTTTGCTAAATTAGGAATAAATCTCTCCTAGGAAATTTATTCTTCCAATGAAGGACTGGACTTCTTTCTTATTCCTGGGAGGGTCAATTTTTAGGATAGCTTCAACTCTGCTAGGATCAATTCTAATGCCTTCCTTGAAAATGATGTAGCATAGAGGTTTTCCCTTTTCAAAACCAAATAGTCTTTTCTTGCGATTCATTGAGATGCAAAATTTCCTACTTTTTTCAAAGACTCTACTTAAATGTAGCAAGCATTTTTCCCGAGTCTTTGAAAATACAATGATGTGATCCAGATAAATGTTAATGAACCTGCCATTTTTATCAACAAAGTAAAAATCCATTTTCCTTTAGAAGGTGGCTCCAACTTTCATCAGACCAAAAGGCGTCTTTACATACATGAAGATACCCCATGGTGTGGTAAATGATGTCTTTTATTGGTAACTAGGGTGAACCAGGACCTAGTTATAACCTAAAAATCCATCTAATAAAGAGATGCTAGTCAACCCAACTACCTTTTCTAATATTGATCCATTTTTGCGAGGGGGGTAGTTGAGTTTGAGAGAGGCTTTACTCAAGTTTCGTAACTCTACACATAACCAAATTTCTCATGATTTCTTCCTTGTCAAGACTAGATTTGAAACCAACTTAGAAAATCTAAGAGGAACAATAATTTTGGCATTGTATAGCTTCTTAACTGCCTCTTCTATTACAGGAAATAGGAGTGGATTAACCCTTCTTAGATTTTGTTTGAAATTTTTATGATATTCTTTAAGGGGAATAGTATGTTGAATGATTGCAATGTCATAGGATTTTAAGTCCTCATAACTCCATGCAAAAACTTCAGAAAATTATTCTAAAAGTGCAATGTATTTCTATTTTCACGAGGAGGCAAGGATTTGGATAATTTAATAATCTTAGGGCTCTCTTGAGTCCCTATGTTGCATTTCTCTATCCCATCCTTTGATTTTTCAATTTTGGGCGTTTTTGCTACATCATTGAAATCAAATAGATCTTCTAAAGGTGCTAGCCCCTTAGAAAACAAATTATATTTTAATTGCAACACTTATAAAGGTTTTGAATCCTCATTAGCTTCTTTTAACACTACTTCAATCTCATTTATTTCTACATCATTATCTAAATCTATATGTGTACATTCAAATTCACCCTCCAATTTTAATAAATATTTAATTTGTTCATCATTTCCAAAAACATGTCAATATAAGATGTTATTATGCACAACTCGCTCATGTTTGAATTATGCAACATATTTCCTATTTTATTAGAAAGGCTTGTTGCAAGAACTGGTTGAAATAATCAAGCCATATTCTAAATTTTTTTGGTTTCAAGGTATCACATAGAGACATATTCAGGAAAGCATTGTAAAAAATATAAAACTGCATTTCTGAAAGCCCTTAATCTAGGGTGTTTTGCAGAATATTCATCCTTAATTTGTTTTATAATTAGCTTAGAATCTCCATGGATAGAAATTCATTTTTATCCCATCTTCTTTGGAATTTGTAGCCCTAAAATTAGTGCCCCATATTCTACAATCTTATTTCTGCAATGGAAATTAAGTTTGTAACAATGTCCTTCTGCTCTGTTTGTTGTTGATTTTACACCAAATACACCTCCCTATACTCCATCTTTACACACAATTCCATAAAAATTCATATTCCACAAAGCTTCTCCCTCTATATTTTATTCTTTAGTATTAAATATTAGTATTTTTGTATTACTCACTTCAGCTTCTAAGGGCGAAACTTCATTTTCTGCACAGTCATCATTGTATAGGACAAAAGAGTCGATGTCTGAATGTACTTAATAAAGGGGATAATTGTTAAGCTTATCTTCACTATTGACCATGTACTTCATGAGTGTATCCCTATAAAGTATTCTAGGTTGGTCAAACATAGGAATGGTGGCATAAGTCATATCCATCTGCAAATTTCCTTGCAGCTTTTCCACCCATGATCTAGACAATAGAATCCCACTTTGCAGGTATTTAGCTACTACGATTTCCATGACTAGACTCTTAGCTGGTACCTGAACTAGAGTGACCCATAAACCTTTTATTAAACCAAGAAATCTAACTTTAGTTAAGTCAAAAGAGTGCAAGTCTTTGTATGATCTCGTGATGTCTAACCCTAATTTCTCCATGATAGTTGTGGGCATCAAATTCTAAGAGGCTTGAGTGTCAAGCATTACATTGTGTAGGATTTCATCATGGATGTTCAAGCTTATGTAGAAAGGTAGAATAGTCCCATCTTGAGGCTTACTCTCAACTTCAGGTGCACACAAGAGTTGAGGATGGTCATCCATCAAATTGACTATGTGTGACCCTTCTCCTATTTTTAAGGCTTTCATGACATCAGTCTTGTATACATTTTTTGTCATCAATTTTGTTAAAGCGATGGTTATTTTTACTTTAGCCAATTTAGTTTCGATTTTAAAAGATGTTTGAGATCTATCACTTTCCTTGACATTTACATTAGGTCTTTTAGGAATCCCTTTTTGAGAATCATGTTTTTGTTGACTAGAGGAAGGGGCATCATTTTGAGTTTTACTCTAAGAAGTTCCAATACATTATTTGCTTCTTAAGTTGTATTGTTTATGCACCTCCATAATGGAATTTTGATATCCTTGTTTCTAATATTTAAATTATAATGGGATCTCTTATGGTTGAAGATAAAAAGTTGGTCTTACTCCTCTTTAGTCTGGAATATGTGATCTATCTCACTTTATTCAAATAAATTTATTTGATTTTCTTTTATTTATTCAAACATTTCAAGTTCTTCTTCAATGCAATTTTCCTGAAATGGATGTCTCATTGTTGATCACTATGGGCTTTATGTTCCCTTCGTTTATTTTCTTATGGGTTTCTCTTAAAGTTGGAGTTTAGATTTTGAGGCCCCCCCTCAGGTTCTCTAGGGGGTGTTCTATCTATCATTGTCATCGTCTCCATCATTTTTCCCATAGTTTTAACTAGATTATCTAGTTTCAAATTTGATGAAGAGGAGGTAGGTTCCTCATTGATAGTTTCCCTTCTTTCAGTTTTCAATTTAACTCTTTTGGAAAATAAATTATCCTCTACCTTAACAACATTACTTTTCATCTCTTCAATATTGGTTGGGTCTGTTTCCCTTAACTAATAGGCCATGTCTACCTCAAATCCTTCTAGAAAATGAATAAGGACTAATCCTTGTGGAGGTTTTATAGCAATTGGAATAGCATTATAGACACAGTTAAACATGGCAAAATAATCTTCAACAATATTATTTGAGCCCTATTTAAGGTTTTTAACTCATTTAGAATTTGAAAGGGATTCTTTTTTGTTTCCCATCTAGTAAGAAAGATTTTGTGAAACTGAGGTAAATCAACAATCCTCCTAGCTAGTAGTTCCCTATACCACTTCTTAATTTCTCCTATTAAACTCTCAACAAACAACCTAATTTTGACATCATCATCATCAACTTCTTATAAGTGAGAGAATTCATTCATTCTATCAATATGTTTTTGTGTTTTCACAGGACATGTAACATCAAATTGTGGCAATCTCTAAGCGTAGTTTTATGGCATAACATTTAAAGGTGCTCACAATGCCAAAGGAGAATATCTACTTGCCATGGCTGGTATTGATCCAGGTGGATGTTGTTGGCCACCCATCGATCCCATTTGGACCCCCACAACTCTCTCTTTCAGTTTTTCAGTTCCCGTAATTGTAGCACAATTTACTATTTTTAGCAGTTTTTTTGGGTCCTGAACTTCTGGAGTCGTTTTGAGGCCATAAACGACGGTTTTTGGGAAATTTGGGGGCATCATGGGTCCATGGACCAATGTTACCCTTCCTAAAGTGGTATTTCTCAGATATATCTTTCTAACGAGATATCATACGCGTCAAATGGAGATCGTATGCCAAAGTTACGACACTAGGAAATTGATGTACCAATTTACGCAAAACGGGGCCCACAATTTGGCGTTTCATCTCCTAGGGTTAGGTTTTGGAATGTGAATGGTTTTCCATTATTTCTCGACAATAAATAGGAATTCGAGCCTCATTATAACATAGTTCAGAATAGTTTAGAGGCATGTAGTGATGACATCTCTTCTCAGAGATAAGCTACCATCGCCCTAGCTGGTTGATTTCCATTTCTGGTTGTAAGCATATTTCAGTATTTTCCATTAATGAAATGAAGTATTATTTCCACTGCATCTTTATGTATATAGTTATCTCTATAATTCTTTGCGTTCCTGTTTAAATCTAGATCAGGGGTATCAAAGCGATCTTCTTTTTCTCTGTTTTTTTTTGCATGACCCCAACGAGGTCTGGATATAAGGAGTTAGGGCTTGAATTGGTCGAACATTTGCAAGACCAACCTCAAAAATCCCAACGACCACCCATGGTAGATGAGAAGAAAGACGAGGGGGTAGGAGATCCTATCAAAATCTTGCTCAAAGAAGCGCTCGAGTGACAAAGGAACGTGATGATGGATAACTTTGCGCAGATCCTTCAGTGGCTACCTAGAGGTGACGCATCGGCTTCCAGTAGCTACTCTGGAAACACCAAACCCTTTAAGGTACAAGTTAATTTTGAAATCCCCATATTCAAGGGTCAGATAGACACAGATGCGATAGATAAATGGTTAAATCTGCTTGAAGGGTATTTTTCTGTTCATGAATTTTCAAGTCGAGAAAGGATTGTTTTCGCTCTTCTCAAAGCAACCCCCCACATCAAGGACTGGTGGGAAACCTACTGCGAGTAGAAAGATGAAAGCATAGGCTCACTATTTTCAGCCGCACCAACTTGGGATTCATTCCGAGATGCCATCAAGGAGCAGTACTACCCTGTCAAAAGCTATGAGGACAAATACATCAAATGGACCACACTGTGGCAGGAATGAGAGCAAGATGTGCCGGAGTTCACAAACATTTTTCATACCCTTCGCACATAGTTGGGTATCAAAGATTTTGAGCTACATCTAATACTCAAATATTGTGGCTTCCTACACAAATACATCCAGGAAGAGATGGAGTTCTTGAACATCTCCTCACTCAGCACAGCATACTGATACGCTGTCAAAATCGACCAAAAGTTCAAACAGAAGAAGCGAGACTTTGGATTTGCAAATTCGAAGCCCAAAGGACAAAGCCAAGGCGGGGTGACCCAAGACAACCTGTCAAAGCCACAAGAAAAGAACAACACCACGAAGCCGAAAAAGGACACACGAAAGTGGTGTGAGTTCCACAAGAGTCCCACTCATAAGACAATTGAGTGTCGGACCAACTAGTCACTGGTGGCCGAGTTGAAGGCTTCCGAATAAGATGCCTGTTCCGATCCTGAGCCAGAACCCAACAAGGGGAATGGTAAAGGGAAGCAGATCATTGATGCAGATCCCAGCACCACTGTCACCACTGCCAAGATCCAGAAGAATGATCCAGAAGACCCAGAGGATGGGGAGCGCCTTTTCCACTCACAAATGTGGGTGAACGATTCGTCATTGCAATTCATTGTCGACAGTGGCAGCCAAAATAACCTTATTTCAATAGAGGTCCTGAAGTGGTTGGCATACCAACTACACCACACCCATAGCCATACAGTATCAGTTGGCCTCATGAAGGACGAGATCTCAAAGTTCGCCAGCAGTGCCACCTTCCTTACAGCATCAAGCCCTTCACAGACGAGGTAACGTGTGATGTTACACCTCTAGATGTATTATTAGGCCAACCATACTTGTGGAGGCGACATGATGTGTCCTGAACTTCCGGAGCCATTTTGAGGCCCTAAATGGTGGTTTTTAGGAAATTTTGGGGGCAACATGGGTCCATGGACCGATGTCCCCCTTCCCAAACTGGTAGTTCTCGGATATATCTTTCTAACGAGCTATCATATCCACCAAACGGAGATCGTATGCCAAAGTTACGACCCTGGGAAATTGATGTACCAATTTACCCAAAGCGGGGCCCACAATTTGGCTTTTCATCTTCTAGGGTTAGGTTTTGAAATGTGAAGGGTTTTCCATTGTTTCTCAACAATAAATAGGCATTCGAGCCTCATTATAACATAGTTCAGAAAAGTTCAAAGGCATGTAGCGACCACATCTCTTCTCAGAGATAAGCTACCATCGCCCTAGCTAGTTTATTTCCATTTATTGTTGTAAGCATATTTCAGTGTTTTCCAGTAATGAAATGAAGTTTTATTTCCACTTCATCTTTGTGTATATGGTTATATCTATAATTTTTTTCGTTCCTGTTTAAATCTGGATCAGTGGTATCAGAGCGGTCTGCTTTTTCTCTGTTTTTCTTTGCATGTCCCCAACGAGGTCTGGATATAAGGAGTTAGGGCTTGAATTAGTCGAACCTTTGCAAGACCAGCCTCAAAAATCCCGATGGCCTCCCATGGCGGAAGAGAAGAAAGACAAGGGGGCAGGATATCCTATCAAAATCTTGCTCAAAGAAGCGCTCGAGTGGCAAAGGAACACGATGATGGATAACTTTGCGCAGATCCTTCAGCGGCTACTTAGAGGTGACGCATCGACTTCCAGAAGCTACTCTGGAAACGCCACACCCTTTAAGGTACAAGCTAATTTTGAAATCCCCATATTCGAGGGTTAGATAGACGCAGATGAAGTAGATAAATGGTTATATCTACTTGGAGGGTATTTTTCTGTTCATGAATTTTCAAGTCGAGAAAATATTGTTTTCGCTCTTCTCAAAGTAGCCCCCCACGTCAAGGACTGGTGGGAAACCTACTGCGAGCAGAAGGAT
>APFE031520531.1:4660-27775 GCA_000404065.3 Pinus taeda
GCAGAGTCACAAGATGGCTTTTACTTTTACAAGAATTCAATATTACTGTGTTAGATAGACCAGGAAAACAAAATACAGTAGCTGATTTCTTGTCTAGAATCCAAAATACTAACAAAGATTCTCTAGTAGAGGATAAGTTTCCAGATGAATATCTGTTTGCAGTAACTACTAAAACTCCTTGGTATGCAGATATTGCTAACTATTTGGTTACAGGGAAGCTACCTTCACATTTATCTCCTAATGAGAAAAGGAAAATCATTCAGGAGAGCTCAAAGTATTCATGGATTTCTAATGAATTGTTCAAAACAGGGCTAGATTGTGTGATCAGAAGATGTGTTCGGGAAGATGAAATGTCTGACATCCTTAAGGCATGTCATGATGAACCATGCGGGGGACACTTTGCTGGCAAGAGGACGGCCTATAAAATCCTTTCTTTAGGATATTATTGGGATTCTCTCTTCAAAGATGCAAATCAATATGTCAGAAGGTGTGACAGCTGCCAAAGAGTAGGGAGACCAACTCTTTCAAATGAAATGCCATTGCAACCTCAGGTACTCATCGAACCCTTTGAGAAATGGGATTTAGATTTCGTTGGACCTATTAATCCACCATCTAAACAAAAGAAGTATATATTGGTTTGCACTGATTATGTTACTAAATGGGTAGAAGCCAAGGCATTGCCTTCTGCCACTGAAAATTCAGTTATTCAATTTCTTTTTGAGGATATTTTTACTCGTTTTGGTGTCCCAAGAGAAATTGTGACAGATCGGGGAAGTCAATTTACATCTAAATTGATGGAGAAGCTGATGGAGGAATACAAAATCAAGCATAGAAAATCTACTCCATACCATCCGCAAGCAAATGGTCAAATGGAATCTACAAACAAAGTTCTTGAGAGAATCCTCACCAAAACTGTTCATCTCCATAGAAGAGATTGGGCAGAAAGGCTTCCTGAAGCCTTATGGGCCTATAGAACTACATGGAGGAACACAACAGGGAATTCTTCCTATGAACTTGTTTATGGGAAAGAAGTCTTGCTCCCCATTGAATTTCAAATCAAGACCTTCAAGATGGCAGTTCAATTGGGGATGAGTCTATCTGAAGCCCAAAATCACAGAATGGAGCGGCTAAATGAGCTAGATGAAATGAGACAAGATGCAATTTTAAGGACCGATCTGGTTCAGCACCAAAGAACTAAGTGGCATGACCGATATATCAAAGAGAAGAAATTTCAAAAGGGAGATTGGGCGTTACTGTTTGATTCAAAGTTTAAAGACTTCAAAGGGAAATTTCAAACTCATTGGCTTGGGCCATGAGATTGATGAAGTCTTTAACAATGGAGCAGTTCGAATCAAGACTATTGATGAGTCTCAAACTCCTCTCATTGTGAATGGCCACCGATTGAAAATTTATCATAAGCCACTCTCAAAAGAGGACTTTGTCAAAATATTTCAAGAAAATTCTGCAATGAGGCTAGTGGAGAAGAATTCTTCTCCTCCATCAGCCTAGTCTTTGTTTCTTTCTAAATTGAAAAAAAATAAAATAAATAAATGTGTATAAGCGTGAAAACCAATCTCAGATTGGTGGTCTTATACAGAAAATAGGAGTGAAAATTAGGGACACCTGACACTCTATATTTTCCAAAAAAAATCTCTCTCTCTTTCCATCCTCACTTCATCTTCATTCCATTTCACTCCACCTTCATAATTTTTCATCTCCATTTCACTTAATTCCATTTCATTTTTTTTCACTTCACTCCATTCACTCCATCTCATACCATCAATAAAAATCCTTTTCAGGACTATTTCCATTCAGTTAGTCTTTTCCTAACTAACTTTGTGCAGTTAAAAGGGAGATGTGTTAGTTTCCGTAGTTGGAAATTGTTTCCACAGCTCACACCAGTTTCCGCAGCCAGAAATGATTCTGTTTCTACGACTAGCAGCACTCTGTTTTCAAGGGAAAATCTCAGTCAAAGGTTAACATCATCATCACCAAAAGCAGTAAGGATATGAGGCACCTGCAGGATCAAAAAGCAATAATGGATCAACAACCTTAATCAACAAATGGCAAACTCATGAAGGTATGATCAAAATCTTTTCCAAACAAGAAGTTAATGTCATTTTATGCATAGTTATTAAATCATGGAAAGAGCCACAAAATGCAATGATTCAGCAAGATCATCCCACTCCTCCTCCACGATAATACTTCATCCACCTCATACCCTTCTAACGGTTCCATAATCTCTCTTAATTCAAAATCGAAATGGGACTGCGCTTCCATTTATTGGCCGTACGAAAAGGTGACCTATTATACCACGTCTCTTCTCCACCATGATTTCCGCAGCCAATACTGAGACGTGTGCGTAAGCCACCCTGCTCTAAAGGATTCATCCGTTATTCCATCCATTTATCACTCCATTTCCGCACTCATTGAACTCATTTCTCATGTTTTTCTTCTACTCCCTCGTACTCACACCATTTCCACTTCCATTTCCGCTGCAAAAACCACAGCTTTGTTTCAAACCCCGATTACAGTTCTGCAAATACACCTTGCATTACGGCTACTCCACAAATACGCCTTGCATTACGGCTACTCCACTTACAGCTGTAATCCACCTGTTTTTTTCCGTGAGCATCCTCCTTGAGCATCCACACACAGTCAAAGCTTCAGCCGAAGTTGAGAGCCGAAGATGGGGAAGCTGCTTAGAGCTGAACCTGAAGGTTCAAAGTATTTAGAAGGGTATCCACAGACGAAGGAAGCATTAAATAAAGCAAAATGGTTGAATTTTATTCAAAAATTCAGACGGTATGATAAGGAGGTAACGAAAGGATTTGCTCGATAATGTTAGCTTCATGCTGCAGCAGGTATTCATTTTTCATGATTGGCATTTCACAGGCCAAATATGTCATACTTTGCTTGCTGCAATGCTCCATATTTGCTCAAACAGTCTCCAAATGAAGAAGGCTACTTCAAAGTTCATCTAATTGCCTTTAAATTTTGTAAAGTTATCCCGGTGTCGCTATTTTTAGTTAAAGGGAGGTCCAAACAGTTTAATCTTGGTCTCCCTAGGTTTAAATTTCCTGTTTTAGAATATAGAGATTGTAAATCTGTCCAAACAGTTTAATCTTGGGAGATTCTTAGATAGGTAGAGAAACAGACGAGCCCAACAACTTAATCTGAGCTCCGGTAGAAATAAGGGTAGTATGTAGATAGGAAAGCATCAAAAGAAAAAAGAATGATGGGTTTGCAAGTCTAAGTGCACCCCCAAGTAAAAGAAGATAAAATGCTAGGCAAGTAGGTTGGGTAGGTAGTTCTGAGGTTGTTGAAATGCTGACCAGTTCCAGGTTTTCAGGTATAATATCATGCAGAACATAATCAGCAAAGGTTTGTAAGCAAAAACGCTCAAAAGAGGTATAAATGACTCCCATTCTCTGTTTTCCCCAATCATTAACTAACTTCCCCAAAAGAGGTCAAGATCTGCTTGACACCTCTTAAGTTCATCATCTCCATAACTCTCGCTTGAGTAAAGATCTGCTTTATTCAAAGTTGTTCCATATTTTCTCCCAAAGTATGGTCCTACCCCCTTGTAACAGCCTAAGCTCTCCCAAACTTAGCGCTTTCTTACCATCTCCATATTAACCAGTAACATTATTATTTAGCTCCCTATTCTTCCCATCCCCTTATTAATATTAAGTAAAATCCCCCTATGGAATATCCCTCCCCCTGGTTGAAAAATAACCATAAGTACTCCCGGGAATTGCTCAGTTTATCTGAAACTCAGCAAGAGCCCCGACCTCCAAAACCACCTTCCAGATACAATGGACTCCTTCCAAAGTATAAAATCCCTCCAAGGTAGTCGGACCCCTTCCGAAACCTCAAGTACCCTTCACACCCACTTACTTACTCTTTCCTCCTCAAAGTCGTTTTCGCATCGCACCTTCGCAATCTCATCTTCATGCAAAACATCACCCATCCGTTCCCCGCCGATGTGATATTGCGATATCGGCAATCGGCGATTACAAACGCCGAGTGTCCAATCAATTCACCTCTCTGTCTCTGCCGATGCGATATTGCGATATCGCCGATCGGCAGTCGCAAGCGCCAAGTCTCGAAACCAATTCCCCCCTCCTTCTCCGCCGACGCGATATCGCGATATCGCATCGGAGTCTCTTCACCATAGTACCTCCAGTATCTCACCACGTCGCACTGTACCAGGGACCCACAGATGACGTCATCTGCCGTACAACTGACGCCATGCTTACGTCAGCAGCCAGAAAGCCGAAAAAGCTTCGCGCAGGAAGAAAAATCGCACTTCGGAGCTCCAGATCAAGAAATGGAGGCAGTTTCCGATGCGCGAATAGCGCGAAGAAATAGGCCATTTCGAGGAATCTTCAGGGAATCTTCTGATTGCCGAGCCCATTGCACGCTGAAAAAGCCCGAAAATCGCCTGATCGTGCCAAAGGATCCCGTTTAAAGACATCAGCAGATCATTCACAGTGTTTAAAGTGTATCAGATCAAATCAACAGGCATTAAGCGTGTCAAAGATTATCAGTCGACGGCTAAAGCCATCAATGTAGCGGCAAAGTGTATCAGCAAATATTTTGAGCAGCGGCCCGAAGCAAGAGAAAATTGAATATCTTCCAGTAGATTCATCAAAGGAGAGCAAAACTACTTGAAATTCTCAAATCATAATTATTGCACATTCAATTCACACCAAATCCGAATTGCAGCCCCAAAGCACAATCATTCAGCAGCACCGCATCTCGTCCCCAAGGGCCACCTCATCACCTGTTCCGATCCAGCTGCCCCCAGCGCAGCCAAAAAGATTTACCTGCATTTAATTCCAGCAGCATTTAGATTTTTGAAGAGTTCTAAATAGACCTGTCAAGGTCATTTGTAATGATGTCTTTCCGATATTCTGTTTATAAATAAAACCCCAGACTCTGTTGTGAGGGGTTGGTTGGTTGGTAGTAGTTGTTGGTCAGTTTTCTTTCCAGCATTTTCTCTGAGCAGAGATTCGCACTGTAACTTTCATAATTTTCCATAATCAAAGATTGCTGAAAGCATGGATTGCGAAACAACTTGATGTTTTCTCTTGGCCAAGGAATGATCACGGAATTCCTGTGCTTCTACATGATTCAATAAGTGTTCCTCTCCGCTTTTTTATTTTATGTTCTTATCGCCTCTCTGCCTTCTAAATCACAGGAGAAAAGAATAGCTTAAGATTTTTTTGAATACACCTCAAGTTCAATTTCTGTGTTTTTCAATGTTTTCTTCAGAAACAGTTATGAGCTTGTATTCTTAAATGATCTGGTTTATGTTGTTTCTTTCACATATGAGTGCATGTCTTAGGAATTCTTAACTGCTCCAGGATCCCACTCATCCACTTCTCCTCTCTGTCAGCATGATGAAATGATTCTCCTTTTCCTTTCATCCCTGATGTTCATTCTGTACTTTCAGCAGACCCAGTATTGTATCCTGTGTGGCTATCCCGCTTCGTATCCCCTTGTGACCAACAAAATGATCGCATGCCTCAATCTGTGACTCCATGCCCAATGGTTCGAAACTTGTAACACCTTACTATGCCTCTTCGTTAAAGAATCCTACCTTCTTTCCAATCACAGTCAACATTCCCTTGAAGTCAGAAAGCTAGCCTAAAATCATCAACTAAGGTTGAATCAAAAGGAGAGAGCTCTCTCCGATTGCAGGTGGGCTAGAACCTGCAATTAGAAGATTGGTTTGTGGTTACCTCGGCCGTATCCCTATTAGGAGCCTAGGGACAACCTGAGTGATAACAGATCCTTCAATGGACACACCGTGGAAGTAGGGGACCTGAAGTTCACAATAACAGAGAACACCATAGCAACAACAACCAGTCTACCTCAGGTGGGAGACAGATGGTTTAAGAACAGAGGGCTGGAAGATCAGGGATGGAAAAACATGCTTAAGAACCCAGGAATGGACACTTCAATATTCACTAAAGGGATTCCTGTACATGTAATTAAGGAAGAATGGACTGCATTGTTATTACTTGTTCAAAAGTTTATTACATGTGAGGGCCGCTTTGGCGCCATGTATATGTACCATGCAAGAATTATGATGAACTTCATGGAAGGCCATGCCATCAATTTACCCTACTTTCTGTTAGAAAGCCTAAAGAAAATGAGTTCCACTGTCCAAAAGAATGTAGGCCATATTGAACCCCACTTGTATCATCACGGGTTCATTAGAATTCTCATAGAGGATCAATTGAAAAATAATAATGATACATGGGAAATTTTTTTAGTCAGGAATCATTTCCAAGAAGTAACTGAAGCTTCCGCTAGCAGTTCTCCTAGAGTCCCAAAAAGAAGTAGGAGAACAAAAAGAGATGTTGCAGCCCAAGATCCTCCTATTGTAGAAACTCAGGAAACCACTCAAGAAGAAGAGGAAGAGAGAGATAAAACAAAGAAACAGAAAAAGGATAAAGGGAAAACAATTGTTCAAGAATCATATCCATCACCTGAACCTTCAGTAGAAGAAGACTCCCAAACCTTGGCTGATAGACTATCACAACTTCAAGCTGCCGCCCTCTCAAAAAAAGAAACAGAAAGAAAAAAAGAGTGCCCAGCAAAAGAACACTAGTGTAGGTCATGCCATTGGTTTTTCTGGAAGCTAGGTTTCATCATTCGACATCTACATCTACAAATGGTAAGCTTCTTTCTCCCCTCCTCCCTCGCTGATAAGATTCTTCATGCCCTCCTCCATCATCAGGTTGCTTCTGTCTCTTTTTTTGGGGTGATTCAATGTTTAATTTATCTTTATTGGCAAGCATGTCCTTTCTTAATCCGGTAGTATTACAATGAAGTGTAGACTTCTTACAACATTCAAGTAAGATCTCCATTACAATGAAGTGTAGTCGTCTTATACTATTTTAGAAAGATCCCTTTCACTGAGAACCCACTGAACAATTTATTTATGTGATTTGAGCCTTGACGGCGAATTATCATCACCCCCGGTTAACCATTGAACCAAGACCCCGTGGACCTACTTCAAAATTTGATCTGCCTTCACCACCCCTGATTAACCATTGAACCAAAACCCCATGGACCTTATTTGGAATTTGATTTTCCTCTTAGCTTTTTTGCAAGATCTGAAGGTTACCAAACTTACTTTCCTTGCTTATTGTCAAAAGTTTAGCACCTCTAGCATTTTTCCAGACATTTTGTGACTTTTCTTTATAGGTTTCCTTTCATTTGATATGCGTGAAGTTGTGAACTCCATCTCTGCATTAACACGGTACAATACCAGGAGAAATATTGAAAGTTTGTACCTCTCTCATGCAAGAGCAAAGGTTTTACCAACTTCCCCTAGGGTAATTTCCCTTCCCAAAGATAATGAAACCATGCATCCCCATAGCAAGAAATAACAATGCTATTTCCATTTTTTAACAAAGAGAAATGAATATGACTGGTAAATTCAATGGGCAACTCCTCGGTGAATTTGGTGGGAAATCCTGATTCTGAGGAGGATGGTACTAAGTGTGCACTGGATTCTGCATATGTTGGGTGGGTATTATAAAAATATATTTGTTAAGAGTTCATTTCAACATCTCACTCATGGGAAATTAATCTTGTGGAAATTGAATATGGGTGGGAAGGATAACAATAATTCTTCTAGTCCATTCATTATCCAAGCCAGACCAACTTTCCATCCATAAAGCTAAATCCACTTCTCACCAGTCAAGCTAAAACCAGTATCCACCCTACCTAGACCCAATTCACAATGACAATCGTGTTCACCAACTACTTTCTGCTATACATATCATTTTCACACTACTCCCAAGTGTTCAGAGCACATTGACCAAAACAAAGGATAGATATTATACACACCATTTTATTATTGATGTGTAATGAAATCTCGATCTTAGCATATGCATGATAGCAAAGCAACCCCCTTTTTAGTGTTTAAGAATTTTTATAGATATTCTTCTCCATCAAGCCTTTCTAACTGACCTTTTATGCGTTTTTTGTCATTTAAAAAAGCAGGGCACGACTTCTCAGGAGATGGATCTATTAGAATGGTATTCTCTTTCCACATCTTCAAAACCAATTCTATTTTTCTATGGCCATTTTGTTCTCTTTCAAGATCTGGGCAATGCACTTGCACTTACGTTAGTCTAATCCCAGAAAATAAATAGTGTCCCTAAACTAAAATTTAATTGACTTGAGTGGATTCAAATAGAGAGGAATCGTTGAGGAAACTGGAGCTCTATCAATGTTTAAAATCACTCTTATCTATTTATATGTGGGGTTCACAGGAACAGGTAGATGACTGGAGAAAGCAGAGTTTAATAGAGAGCACTGACTCTCTCTTCCCAAAGGAGGCAAGTATAAGAAACTTGCTACATTTGGATATCTTAAATTTGATTGCTCCCCTATTTAGCAGAGAATTGAAAATAAATTTTATTTACCATGCATGTGATTGATGTCATAATAGCTAACACAAAGGACTTGAGAATTTTAAACTTAAATATTGTTGGACGTTATGATTTATCTTCCTCATGGGTATTGTTGGACATTATGATTTATCTTCCTCATGGGTATTAGAAAAGCCCTTCGAAGTAAACCAAAGGGATATTATTAACTATGAGGTATAGTCGGTGAAGATTTTTGTTATTTTCTCTATTGAACATGTAAGGAAACCTGTATGATGATGATCTATGTAGTTGAGTAGGTTTGTATTAAGCAGGAGTGAAAACTGACATTGGCAGGCTGCTTCTCTATTTCTAGCGATGTACATCAAGCAGAGGAAAATGACTTCTGGAGACATCTCAGAAAAGTAACATTCACAACAAGATGGTGTGATCTTCAATGTAGAAGGCAAGGAAAATTCTGAGGGGGTTAAAATGAATGAGGAGGTGCAGAAAAAAAAACTTCTAATGATGAAGAACTTCTAAGGAGGTTTCAAGAGGATGACACAGGAAGTGAACATCAAGACGTCAAAGAGATTGCTCTTGATGGTAAGTTTTGATTTTCCCTGGTTAACTGATCTATGATGTTGGTAGCCTACTGTAAGGTAATGTCTACTCAAACTCTCAGAACAATGGTTGTTGTAATGAAGACCATTTGTAACTTGAAGAAACTCCAACAAAAGTTTTTCGTAGGGTAAAATTCTTTGTTGCACTAGGTCCATACTTTTTGTTCTCTTGGAAAATGGAATTGTTATATTATTTTCCAAAATCCTTTTTGAATGTTACTTCTCCAAAAGGAAAATATTATATTTCTTAGATTTTAGCATAGCATGCATTCATTTATAGTAGTTTAATGCTTACAGCAATTGAGACAAAAGAGGAGAGAGAAAAGGTCAATAGAGCTGATTCAACAGGATGAAGAAAAATGAGTTGAGCTTGAAAACTCAACAACTAAATGTTCCAAGGAGGTAGATTCTGCTGTCTTGGGAAAATACAACATTTGGAGGCGGGAGAATGAGAACGAGAATTCTGACTTCACTGTTAGATTGATTCGAGACCAACTGATCATGGCTAGGGTGTATTCAAGCATTTTCCAGGCTAGGAATAATCTTGATTTATACCATGAATTGATGCTTCATATTAGAGAATGTAAGTGTACATTACGTGAGGCTAATGCCGATTCTGATCTACCTCAAAAGTAATAGTTTTCACATTGGCTGCTTCTAAATCAAGATTAGTAAGAGCTTCTATTTGCATTTGGTGTTCATATCCTTTGTTTCTTTTGAAGTTGCAGTTTGTGTGTCAATCTTTCTGCTTTTCATTCTTTTTTTCATGGCCAATAATTGATATGAATGTTTCAGTGCACCTGAGAATATCAAGGCTATGGGTCATGTCCTATCCAAGGCCAGAGAACAATTTTGATGACTGTGTGATAGTAATAAAGATGTTGCGAGCCATGCTTCAGTTTGCAGACGAGCAAGTAAGGACCTTGAAAAAGCAAAGTACATTTTTAAGTCAGCTGGCAGCAAAGACTGTTCCCAAGCGCCTGCACTTTCTGTCCATGCAATTGACCATGGATTATTACTTGTTTGCCCTTGAAAAGCGAAATTTCCTAAAAAGGACAAGTTGGAGGATCCAACTCTTTATCACTATGCATTATTTTCTGACAATGTATTGGCTGCATCTGTGGTTGTGAATTCAACTGTCATGAATGCTAAGGTGAAGTGTTATTAATTTAAAATACTCTAAAGTTTGGAAGTCCAACATTTTTGCCGCATTTTACATTTAATATTTGGATCCCATTGTAGGTGATTTACTTGTGTTTGCAGGAATCTCAGAAACATGTATTTCATATGATCACAAACAAGTTATATTTTGGGGCCACAAAAATCGGATTTTTACTTAATCCCCCAAGGAAAGCTGCGATACATGTAGAAAATTTTGATGATTTTAAATGGCTCAATTCCTCCTATTGTCCTGTGCTTCTCCAACTTGAATCTGCAGCTATGAAAGAGTATTATTTCAAGGCAGGTCACTTGACTACACTCTCAGCACGTTCCTCCAATTTGAAATATATAAATCAAAAATATTTATCCATGCTAAATCTTCTTTGTTTCTATATTCCACAAGTTTATCCCAAACTGGACAATATCCTTTTCTGGGATGATGATATTGTGGTGCATAAATATTTGATGCCCTTGTGGTGAGTAGATATTCATGGAAAGGTTAATGGTTCAGTGGAAACTTGTGGAGAAGGCTTTCGTCGGTTTGAAAAATACCTTAATTTTTCCAATCCTCACATAGCGAGGGACTTTGATCATAATGCTTGTGTTTGGGAATATGGGATGAATGTCTTTGATCTCAAAGAATGGAAGAAACAAGATATAACTGGAATATATCACCAGTGGCAAAAAATGGTAAGTGTGTAGTGTGGCTTATTTATGTTAATTTATGTGATGCTTACTTTAAAGTATTTGAGGTAAATCTGAAGTAATTAGCTAGAAAACTTAATGGGTTTTTCTTTGTTCGATTTTTAAGTTTTTCTTTTATTGTATGTCACAATGAAGATAGAGTGTTGTGGAAGCTTGGAACACTACACCCTAGATTTTCACATTGGATGCTTCTAAATCAAGAGTAGTAAGTGCTTCCATTTGCATTTGGTGTTCATATCCTTTGTTTCTTTTAAAGTTGCAGTCTATGTGTCAATCTTTCTGCTTTTCATCTGATAATTGATATGAATGTTTTAGTGCACCTAAGAAGATCAGGGCTATCGGTCATGTCCTATCCAAGGCTAGAGAACAATTTTATGGCTATGCGATAGTAACAAAGAAGTTGCAAGCCATATTTTAGTCTGCAGATGAGTAAGTAAGGACCTTGGAAAAGCAAAGTAAATTTTTAAGTCAGGTGGCAAAAAAGTCTGTTCCCAAGGGCTTGCGTTGTCTTTCCATGCGATTGACCATATATTATTACTTTCTTCCTCTTGAAAAGCGATAATTTCCTAAAAAGGACAAGTTGGAGGATGCAACTCTTTATCACTATGCATTATTTTCTGACAATGTATTGGCTGCATCTATGGTTGTGAATTCAATTGTCAAGAATGCTAAGGTGAAGTGTTGTTAATTTAAATTACTCTAAAGTTTGGAAGTCCAATAGTTTTGCTGCATTTTACATTTAATATTTGGATCTCATTGTTGGTGATTTACATGTGTTTGCAGGAATCTGAGAAACATGTATTTCATTTCATCATAGACAAGTTAAATTTTCGGGCCATGAAAATGTGGTTTTTACTTAATTCCCTAGGGAAAGCTGCTATACATGTAGAAAATGTTGATGATTTTAAATGGCTCAATTCCTCCTATTGCCCTGTGCTTTACCAACTTGAATCCGTATCTATGAAAGAGTATTATTTCAATGCAGATCACTCGACTACACTCTCAGTACGTTCCTCCAATTTGAAATATATAAATCCAAAATATTTATACATGCTAAATCATCTCCGCTTCTATCTTCCACAAGTTTATCCCAAAATGGACAAGATCCTTTTCTTGGATGATGATATTATGGTGCAGAAAGAATTGATTCCCTTGTGGTCAGTAGATCTTCATGGAAAGGTTAATGGTTCAGTGGAAACTTGTGGAGAAAGTTTTCGCCGGTTTTACAAATACCTTAATTTTTCCAATCTGCACATAGCGAGGCACTTTGATCCTCATGCTTGTGGTTGTGCATATGTGATGAATGTATTTGATATCCAAGAATGGGAGAAACAAGATATAACTAAATATATCACAAGTGGTAGAATAGGGTAAGTGTGTAGTGTGGTTTATTTATGTTAATTCGTGTGATGCTTGCTTTAAAGTATTTGAAGTAAATCTTAAGTAACTAGCTAGAAAACTAAATGGGTTTTTCTTTGTTCGATTTCTAAGTTTTTCTTTTATTGTATGTCATAATGAGGATAGTGTTATGGAAGCTTGGAACACTGCCCCCGTGGATTGAACGTTTTATGGCTTGACCCATCCTTTGGACAAGCCTTGGCATGTGTTGGGTTTAGGATATAATCCTAGCTTGGATTGTTCAGAGATTGAAAATGTAGTTATTGTTCATTACAACGGGAACATGAAACCTTGGTTAGAGCTGGAAATAGTGAAGTGCATGCCTTAATAGAAAAAATATATAAAATATGATCATCCTTTCTTACAACACTGCAATATAATTGAATAATTGTGACCTCAATATTCATACCGCAATAGATTGTCAAATGTAAGGTGTAAAGGCACTTGATTTTGGTGATAATTCATTCTAATTCATTTGTTTTTGGAGTTCCACAGAAATTTTCTAGTTTATGGCTTAATGAGTCAAGTTTTTGGAGGTGCAGTGGCCTAGCCAAGTTTAAGATTTACAAATCTTATGTCGTGATTGTATTCCTTCATAGTTGGAAGTAAACTCCTATATAAGTATTCTTTTGTTTGTTAGTTAATATTTCTCTTTCATCAAGTAATTACACAAATTGTTCTTCCAAGAACAAAAAGAAGTAAGAGACACAGAGATTTAGGCTTTCAATACAAGGCAAAAACTCTCAATAGGGAAAACGGAACAACCATCCTCTTATTGAATTTATTCGAAATGAGATATCCAACACAAGACCAAAGAGTCCCTCCAAGTCAGCCCTCCTCTTTAAGTCAAGGTCAATAGTTGAGTCTCTGCCTAGTCAATGTTAGAAGAAACTTCTGAATTTTTGTCCTTGTTGCAAGTTTAGTCTCTTACTATAATACATTGACTTCCAATTACAGTCTCTTTGCCTTCTATTACTGATCTTCGGTTACTACAACAAACCCTTGACTCTTTACCACAGATATTCAAATCCTGTTGCAAATAGATAGCTTTAGATTGAGATTTGGCTTAGTCATAGACTTCGGTTTCTTCAAGTGTTGTAGACTTCTTTTTTTCGTTAGTTTTTCTTCTCCTATTGGATTACACCTGGATATCATTCTCCATTAGATTTGACTTAACTAAACAAAGAGTGACTATGCTTGGATTGTTGCCTTTGTTATGTTGAAATGTCCTATAATGTTTGCATGTGACAAGATGCAATAGCCCTAATTGGATAACACTGAAACTAGCTCAATTCAATGTTTAACTTCCATGACCAATTCCTTCATTTTCCCATAACAGCTATGCTGCAATAGTCTCACATGGAACAAGGGTTAATCTACACATGGACATCTCTCTTTTGACAATGAGGGCAACGTGCTAGGCTCTCATCTGATATATGTTCCTAAGATATAATAAACTTATGGTGTATGAGTTATCATCGTTCTTACTCAGTTATATTATATGTGCTCCCTCGCTCTGTGCTCATGATTGAAATAAATAACTCTCCATTGAATTTCTATTAGCATCATTCAGAAACTCTTGATTGATTGATGCTCTATGAAATAGATTAGCTCTAAGTTACTCATAATCCACTTTCTTTTTGAGTTAGATATCAACTGCCACAGTTTTAGAATTGTTGCATTTCCTCAAGGAGTTGCTAATTTGGTTTATGTACGACTGTTAATAATTTCTCTCTCCTTACCTGGAGTGTTCTTAAGCATTCTTGGGTGGATTTCTACTTAGAAGAGTCGTTTCCCTCTCCCCTGAGCATTATTTTCATTTGCTGGGGTGAGTTTGAGCTCAATCTTGGTTGTCTAAGAGGCCATATGTACTATACAAGGCCATACATAACTGTAGGAGATCATTGTCTTTCCAATTTCCCTTCATTCCATAAATCCATCGAATAAATGGGTGCTGAAATCTACAAGGCAAAGCATTCTTGATTTGTATTTATGGTAGAATGTAATTATATTATAATGTTGTTAAATTGAGATTCATTACTTGAGTGGTTCAAATTATATGTTGTTCCATTGGTATTGGGAATGGTTACAGGAGAACCCATTAACTATAATTATTCACCAATAACAACGAGAGGTTATTCTCTACTAGAATGATGATTGTCCAGTATGATGTATAATGAGGATAAGGTTAAAGAAATGAATGAGGAGAAATTGCATTCAAGGGGTAGTGTGGATGAAATTTGTACTATAAAAAAAGAAAATACAACAGTATGGACAGATATGGACAAATTCTGATGAAGAACATGCAACATCACTCAACTTCAATGAAAACACAAAGTGTGAACAGTTTGAGTTGTCTGATTTCACACTTATTGCATATACCACCAGTGGATCTATATCTTGTTGTATCAATAATATGGAAGATCAAGATTATATACAACAATGTATACACACTTTTACCTTAAGGCAAATTGTTGGGCAAAAGACCCTCAAGGAAAACTCCCCTGAGACAAGTATCAAGTCAGTGAGCAAAAAATGTTGTAAAGATGCTAGTAGTCAATTGTCCAAGGGTGATCTTTGGATGCCTCACAAGAACTAAAGATTGTATCCCACTATCCAAAGGATCTTCTCTCAACTAAAAAGGGTATGCTAATAAATTCCTATGGGAAAAAGGCACAACACATTTATCTTTGGTTGGGAGTTAATCCATATTGCCCATGATGTAAATAGTTATAATGTCATGTTGAGTAGATTTTTGGCACACCTTTAAGAAGGTATCATTATTGAATGGGGGCTAGAAATCTAAAATGTTATCCATTGAATTAGATATAGGATTATATTTGTCTAGATGGGAAGGTTTATATAGTTTGATCTTGTAGGAATTAATTATTGGAGAATACCCTATTGCAGAGGAAGCTTTGGGTTGAATGAAATTTCATGAACCTACTATAGAATATGTGAGCTAAATTTTTTATTTTTAATATATTTTTTCCTTATACTATTTCTTATGATAGATGGCATATGATATTTAGTAAGCTTTTCACTCTGTAGAAGATATCCATGGCCTTGTGTATGGTCAAGAAGATTCCTAAATCTCAAATGACGGCAATCTGCTATTCAATGTTAACAAAGATATTTTGGATATTAGAAAGTCATTTGTATCATGCTTATGCATGGTACAAGCTTTATATCCTCGAGAAAAGCTACAATAAATACTTAGCATAGAAGGATTTGCAGTTGATGGGATCATGGGTTGAGGGAAATGTGTAGAAAAATCATATTCAAGAAACCATTTATCTTTGGTTGGGAGTTTACCCATATTGCCCATGATGTAAATAGTTATAATGCCATCTTGAGTAGATCTTTGGCACACCTTTAGGAAGGTATCACTATCGAATGGGGGCCAGAAATCTAAAATGCTATCTATTGAATTAGTTATAGGATTCTGTTTGCCTTATACTATTTCTTATGATGGATGGCATATGATATGTAGGAAGCTTTTCACTCTATAGAAAATATTCATGGCCTTGTGTATGGTCAAGAATATTCCTAAACCTCAAATGACGACAATCTACTATTCAAAGTTAACAAAGATATTTGAGATATTAGAAAGTTATTTTTATCATGCTTATGCATGGTACAAGCTCTATATCCTCGAGAAAAGCTACAATAAATACTTAGCATAGAAGGATTTGCAGCTGATGGCATCATCTGGATTATTGGATGCCATTTCTATAATGCCCTATGATCACAAGCATGGGGCTCACCATTTTGAGCTGGAGAATGAGAAGGAAAGAAGTTCAAGAATGGCAAGTCTTCTAAGTTTTGGGATTTAGTTTGGATTCTAAAATGGATACCGGAGAAGTGGTAATTTATTTCAATGAAAAGGCTTAAGTTCCTTTGTCACTGTTTGAGATGTTTGCATTTGTATAGGTTTTTCTAGTATAAGTATTATATTTTATGCTTAGTTCAAGGAGTTTTCTTCCAATATGTATAATAATAATATGTTTTTTTGGAAGTTGTCATGCTCAACACTTCTATCTGAAGTGGTAAGTAATAGGTATAGAGATCATTAAAGAATTTATTTTTGAAATTAAGTCTCTGCTTGATATTGATGAGAAGTTAGAGCACACATATATTCTTCTAAGCACCTTTTATGCTTGTACAGGTTACCTTCATATGTCTTTCCATATGTACCTTGTACCTTGTTACCTCCCAATGTACCTTGTTAACTCCAAACTTGCAAGTAAACTGTTACCTTCCATATGAAGAATTATCAGCCACTCAGATAGAAATCAATGTTTCACCTGCCAAAGGTCCCAATGTTCAATCAAAAGAAGTACCCATAACAGCAACTCCACCTCGTGTCGTAGATATTCTTGGTTATTTGATAGGTTTCGGAAATGCACTAGTGAGCAGTAGGCTCTGGGTGGGTATTAGATAGTCAATTCCATTTCATTTTGTAAATAACAAATTGAAAAAATTGGCTTTATTGTTGTTAGATGTGAATTGTATTTACTATGATAAGCGTCAACCTCATTAAAGCAACTTGTGATATTTGGTTAATGCTTTGTGCAGGCCTCTATTACTTATCTTACTTGCATCATCAGTATGTCAAGGCCTTTAGATCATTGGGAAACTTATATGGCATGATGGTCACTTTTTCCACAGCTTGAAGCTTTAGAATAACTCTTTTGGTCTTGTAGCTGCTAGACCTCTACAGGTGCAGTTCATAAAATGTGAAAATAGTTGACATATTAGTTCTATTTACTCTAAATATTGCTAGTTTAATAAGATGTAGATGCACATCTATTTTGAGTCCTTTTCCTAAGTTTGGTTCCTGGCAAATTAGGGGCCACCATTGCAGCCTCGTAGCTCAGCACACTCACTGCTACCAATGGTACTATTTCAAAACATATCTCATGGACTGGCAAATGCTCTTTTGTAGGTGGAAGTAAAAAATAATCAACAACCTGTTTGGTATTTTAATGATAATATTTCATTTGAATTTTTATTCACTGAGGATGGCAGGGAGGATGGCAGGATGGAGCGTGCAACATTTCTGGACGTAATAATGAATGATAGGATCTAAATTTTAAGCTTTGGAAGTTTTTTCTTCATTGAGGATTGCAAGATGGAGTGTGCAACGTTTCTGGAGGTAATAGTGAATGCTAGGACCATTCCCTCTCCGCCACTCTGCCTGCGCCTTTCACTCTGTTGGATTTTTAGGACTTTTGGTTTAGAAGGACTAGCTAGGATGAACAAGTCCAAGAGATCAAAAGGGGAAGAGGAAGAGCATATAGACGGTGAACCTATTCTCTATATTTAAAAGCTGCAGGAAATCAGGGATGAGCTTGAGAGGGTAAGTTCTCATGCACTTTGAAAACTGCCTTTTGAGGTTATTTTATTTTATTTATTTACTTTTAAATTGGTATTTTTCTTATCTTTTTTTTAAACATTTTTCCCATTCCTTTCTCTATGTATTATTTGTTTGATTTATCGGTACATCTGTGGATTGATTGAATTTTTTATTGTCCCTGGGTTGCTTGAGAATGATTTGTTACAGCCCTTAAGAGAGGGTTTGAGGAAAAGAGCGGTTTTTTCAGTAAACCCACACTTCATCTTCATATTCTTTCAGTCTTTTAGATATGGACGTTTTGATTGGTTTACATATATTGTTTTTCCAATAATGTCGGGAAAATTATTTCAGGGGAAATTTGAAACTAGAACATTGTTAAACTAGTTATTTTAGTGTTTTTTCCATATCCATTTATTGTTTGGGCATGAGTTGGTAAATCTTGGGGTTCAACAAATGTAATATTTTGTGCCACAATTCTTGATCAGTTATAGTCTACCTATTTACGATTAGGTTCATAATGACCTGGTGACCCTAGGCTCTCTCAATGTAGTATGCCACACTCCTAAATCCCGTTTGGTGTCAATTACACTTTGCATATTTATGATAAGGTCATAGTGGTCTGGTCACTTGGGGTACTCTCAGCCTAGTCAATGGCCCCAAAGGATCTAACAAGGTTGTTGGACTTAATGGCAAAAGCTCACAATTCTATTCAACACCTGCCCTACAAGAAGGGTAGACCTGCGTTACCTATATGGTTGTTGACAGTTGTCTTATTCTTACATTTCTCTTTTTATTAGTTGCTGGAAAGCTTTATTGGAGGAATTAGTGGATAGAGTTTAAGTTGGATTCTGGATGACAATCAGAGTATTCCTACATTACATATTTGTAATTTCATAGTTTCACTCAATTGAGGAAGAACCAGATTCATTGTATCACTTTTGTTTTCCCTTTCCCCACTTATATAATAATGTACCAGCTCTAGATTTTATTTATTCCTTCTACTTTTTCTCTCTGAGATTGAGTCTAAAGTTTCCAATAAGTAGCAGATCCTTTTTCTCTTCTACCATAAGTTGCATGTGTGTGTAAACCTATGTAGTTGATGAAATAAGTTTGGAGTGGATTGAAACAGTGAGATTTTGTTGTGGCAGTGGTGATGAATCATTTTTTCAATTGAGCATAACATGTCTACATGATATAATGGAGAAAAATGGAAAACAAAGTGAAATTTTTAAAGGGTGCATTGAGCTGCTCTCTTTTGGCTATTCATCTCTAGTTATGTTGAATGTTAGAAATAGGGGCTAACTGCAAAACTTTTTTTCTTTCATGAGACTGCAGAAATCGGTCTCCAAATGAATTGAAAATGTCGTGGTGCACTTTGGGTTGTTCTATCACTAGTCTGACATGGGATGTTTGTATTCAAGTCATTCAGGTTATTATTTTTTTTTAGTTATTATATGATGTCCAACTGTGTGGGGCCTTCTACGTGGGTAAATTACACTTGCGTATTATGGAAAATTGAGTCCTCAATTGTTTTTTGTGCTTTTTCTTTCACTACAAGCTCTTTAACGTTCATCACTATTTGATACACTAAGCATTCAATATCATCTGCCCTTCTTTGTGCTTTGCCTTTCACTAGAGGGTCTTTAACATTCAATACTGTTTGATATGATGAGCATTAAATATCATCTGCCCTTCACCATAAACCATAAAAAAATAAATCTTTCTTTATATATAATTTATTTGAATGAAAAATGGGGAGAAAGTTGTTGTTTCAATTTCTCTAGTGTGGCATACACCATCTTTTCTATTCTAAGAGAATAAGCATGCAGCTCATCAAATTAAAAATAGAATTATATCAAAGCTATAAATGAGAACACCCATTTTTCCCATTTTTAAAAATCCCCCTATCAGGGAACAACATGGAAATATGCTTATCTCCATTAGAATCGAGTGTCAAGGATATGATACACAGCTTAATGTTATGAACATTGTAGCCTATTTACATGAGATCGCCATTGTGAACTAATGACATTCTAGGAAGGGGTGTCTTCCTTGTGTACAATTTGAAACAAGCTCTTCGTTAGATATATCAAATTTTTTGATAATACATAATACAACATTCAATAATCATGTGATTTTGCATAGTATGAACAGTAATAACGGGATATGGCAATGTCTAATCTCAGTAATTAGGCAGGGAAGACTACAACTGAAGAAGGTGATGATAGCAATATGCAGCACAAGGCCTCTAATTTGGGTCTTGTTCCTAGCATCTATTATGTAAATTCCTCAACAGCTCAAACACATTCAACCCACTCGTCGTGATAAGGTGTCTAGTACTCCACACATCAAATTTAACCCCATGAACACCCCTAGACATCTCACTAGCATGGTTCAAGCCACTAAGGTTATGAGGGTAAATTTGAGGTGCACCAATGGCATCCTCAAAATATATTGTAAACCATTCATCTAATTCAATGATCTTCATCATGTTATCCCACCTGGGATCCGTGTGCATAAACAAAAGGGTGTGCAAAGACACCAGTGCCTTGGTCACAAATTTCAAATCTTTCACAAGCTGTTTGGGTTTGGTGTTTGGGTTTGTTAGTAGTTTTTAATTTTTATCTTTTTTCTTTAATTTAACATCAATGACTATAAATGTAATTTTAAGGATTTCCATCACTCTTCACTTGGTTTGGTGTTTGGGTTTGTTCATAGCTTTTAATTTTTATCTTTTATCTTTGTTCTTTAATTTAAAATCAATGACTATAAATGTAATTTTAAGGATTTGCATAACTCTTCACATACTTTTTTAAAGTGTGCTAGCTCAATGGAAGAGCGTATGCTTTAGGAGGTAACATGCATTAATCAATGATTTTGTAGTTCATTTTTAATTAAATGTTCTTTATATGGATTTATTTCAATGGTGAGATATTTTTGGATTCATTGTTTTATGTTGTCTCTAAATAGACAAAAGTGATCTTGAAATAATATTTTTATCGTCTCTAGAGAGAAAATAGTTAGTTTTAAAGACATATTGTCTCCAATCCAAGTGTTGTCTTTAGAGTGACAAAAATGAAATTGTCTCGAGTGAGACAAAAACGAAATTGTCTCCTAACAGACAATAATCGTTGTGTTATATACTCTCTTTATAGAGACAATATTTTTTAAGGAAATAATCTTTAAAACAATATACTTTAAGACAATATTTTTTAAGGCAATAATATTTAAGACACTATTTTTTAATACAATAATCTTTAAGACAATAATTTTTGATACATCCACTTAAAGACAATATTTAAGACAATACACAATTTTTTTTGTCTTAAGTTAAGACAATTTACCCAAAAATTGTCTCAAATATTTTCCTAAAATCCTCCTTTATGTAGTGTAACCTAACTGTATATCAACACATAGTCAGTCCTACATAAACTAATAATCTTGTACTACATTTATTCTTTCCCATACCTGCCATGCAATAATAATGTACTTAACCAAAACCAAAAGAAAAGAAATTGTTGACCCCTTTGTGTAGACCAAAAAGAAAGGGAAATCATGAACCATGACATATTTGTGCATATACTACACCGAAGAAATATTTAACTGCATGTACTGCACTAAAGAAATATGAAGCAAGATATCACATAAATAACTATAAATATGTAACAATAGGTACACTTAAATTTAATTAGATACATTTAAATGAATATGCACATTAAATTTAATTTTGATTGATAATTTTTTATTTAATTTGTTTATTTAATTAATTATTCAAATAACTAATTATTCAATTAACTAATTAGGAGATATCATGACCAGACCATAAAATCTTTAAAACAAAGTAACCACGCAGGTAGGTTTTGCTCATATATAAATCAGAATTATAATATACCAGTGTCCATTTTCTTCTATTTATAAGTAAATAAAGTATTTGGCTCTAAACTAATTATATATCAACACATAGTCAGTCTTGGATAAACAAATAATCTTCGACTGCATTTATTCTTTCCCATACCTAGCATGCAATAATAATGTACTTAACCAAAACCTTGAATTGATACCGGAATGCCTTATAAATAGACTATTTGGCTCTAAACTAACTATATATCAACACAATCAGTCTTAGATAAACAGATAATCTTCCACTGTATTTATTCTTTCCCATACCTGCCATGCAATAATAATGTACTTAACCAAAACCTTTAATTGATACAGGAATGCCTTATAAGTAGACTATTTGACTCTAAACTAACTATATATCAACACATAATCAGTTTTAGATAAACAGATAATATTCCACTGCATTTATTCTTTCCCATACCTGCCATGCAATCACAATGTAATTAACACTAAGGAAAAGAAATTCATCACATATTTAATGCCAAAATTATTAATGATGACATATCTGTACATATAATGTAGTAACCAAAACCTTGAATTGATAAGGGAATGCTTCATAAGTAGACTATTTAGCTTTAAACTAACTATATATCAACACATAATCAGTCTTAGATAAACCAATAATATTAGACTGCATTTATTCTTTCCCATACTTAGCATGCAATCACAATGTAATTAAACCTAAGGGAAAAAAATTCATCACATATTTAATGCCAAAATTATTAACGATGACATATAGTCAAAATTATTAACGATGACATATTTGTACATATAGTGCAGTAGTGAAGCATAAATTTCAGAGAATAACACAGCGGTTGGTCTTCGGTCTTGTTATTGTTGCTGATGACGGGATTGCTCATGGTGTTGTTATTGTTGCCGACGATGGGATTGTTCATGGTGTTGTTATTGTTGCTGACGACGGGATTGTTGTCATTGCCGCTGTTGCCGTTCTTGTTATTGTTGTTGCCGACGATGGGATTCCCATGAATCTGGGTGTTGGGGCCAATGACGTTCTTGAAACTAGAACGCCTTCGAAAGCAACAAGATTCCCACTTCTGCAAAAAAACGGCTTCAGTTCAACAATACATAACGTGGACATTAGTAAGTTACTGTGAATCAATGCTTAACGTGGACATAGAATATGAGCAAATCAATGATATCTCACAGATTAAAAATATACAACCATACCTAGAACTGGAGTAGGGAAAAATACGTAAGCAAGAGATGAGAAATACAATTGCATAGCCTGCCTTATATAGAAGTAAGCGAACTCAAAACCCGGATTTGAAAACCATCTACGCTCCCCGGTCAAGTTTTCATGTATTAAATTTACATGAATGACATCATCAATCATGCAAAGGCCAGCATCACCAGGATGACATATTGTGGACGCCCAGTTGGGCAGAAGAGTTATTTTTTTTGAGATTAAAGTGTTTAATCATAAATGTGATAAATGTGATTTCTTTAGTATTTGTGACTGTTCAAAAATTTTTACTTTTATCATGAGACCCATTCACCTTTTAGCATAATCTTGCAAGTAACCCTTTTTTTTGGTGGACTTTTACCATGTGAA